>JASDQU010104201.1:124717-137007 GCA_032191745.1 Picea mariana | reverse complement strand
CATATACAACAGCGGTGGAGTTGTTGAGATCAGTCTCCAAGTGGGAGATTGTTGGTTGTGGAGCCTGATTATCTTTCTGATTCAGAGGTCCTTTCTTTTAGCTGTGTTTATACCCCAGAAGTATGTACACTCTTCCACGCGGGGGAGTGCAGAGGGGGGGTACCCCCTCTGCGGCTTCCGAGGGGTCTGGGGGAAAGCGGGGGTTCGGGGGCGAAGCCCCCGAAGAAAAAATTGCCTTATAAAAGTATATTGTAATTTCATTGTAAATCTGGACCATTCATTATAAGGTCGCAAATATAACGGTAGAGATTATGTTAGGGATTTTGCCCTAGAAGGCAACCCTCTTTTATGAGGCAAATGTATTGCGACTATGTACGAATGTGAATATTGTATTCTGAGAGAGGAGACTGTGAGAGAAAGAAGAGGAAGTTACAGCAGGTTTTGTTGTAGGTTGTATCCCTTCATTTGCTGGATAATAATAAAGGAAGGACCTGGAAATTTCTCTGGTGGACGTAGCCCACACTGGGTGAACCACGTAAATCTGTGTCTCTCTTGTATTGTGTGTCTTCTGTGCTTTTGTTTCTGCATTTGTTTTATTTTATTGCTCCGCGGTCCTATTTTTATAACACTAAACTCTCTCCTAGGTTCGTGGGACATTTCGAGATTGTGAAGAGAAAGGGGCCCATGGCCTATCGACTAGCCTTGCCTAATTCTTTGAGGCGTATGCATGATGTTTTCATGTACCTGTTTTGAGACATTATATTAGTGATCCTACACACATGATTGACATTAGTTCCTTGCAGGTATCGGACGAGGGAGCACTCACAGTTGAGCCGGTCCGCATCTTAGATCATCGCATTCGACAGTTACGACGTCGAACGGTAGATCAGGTCAAGGTCCAGTGGGACAGTTATAGTCCGCACTCGGCGACCTGGGAGGACGCATATGATATGCGCCAACAGTTTCCATTTTTGTTTGATAGATAGACTTATGATACTGTGGTACTTTTATTTCGGCATTATATTGAGAAACTTCGGGACAAAGTTTAGACCAAGAGGGGGTGTATGTAACATCCCGCTCTGGCACACTAAGAAAACTTATTATTTGAGGACACTTGCTCGCAAGTGATCTGGACTTTTATGATGTTAAAACATTTATACTTGGTTATGATGTGTTATGATAGATGACATGTTGTTTTACTATTTGATGTAGACAGGTGCTATTGACTCAATTGTATTGAGTGTGCAGGGTTTTGGACCTTGATGATGCAGAGGCATCGGTGGAACCCCTTGGACTCCGGATTGAGTCAGGGAGTGTGCTAATTGGGTTGATTTATTTACTGTGATATTTCATTGATTTGACGATTTGATGATTGACATGTTCTGACACGATTGTCGATGATGCAGGCTGATGATAGCTTGCCGACCAGATTCACATATGGAGTAAAGGGGCCACACATGATTTCCAGAGAGTTTGAGGGAGAGGGGTGGACAACAACCCTGCCATCGCCTAATAGCACTCCCACTGTGGCTCGAATTGTAGGTCAACGATTACCTAGTTCGAGAGGATCCACGATGCCGTGAGGGAAGACTGTGACAGTCTATCACGATGATTCTAAAGGGCGCGCAATAAGGCGGGGGCCTTATTCCTTAGAGCCCTTAGTCTCCCACAGGTTCACCTGGCAGAGTGTTGACTCCAGGGGTTATAGATGTCTACCAATCAGTCCAGTTGGCGAGTGGCACCCTTGGAGCATGTGGTGCATCCTTAAGGGCACGTTGCACAAAAGAAACATAAGAAGCGAGTGGCACCCTTGGAGCACGTGGTGCATCCTGAAGGGCACGTCGCGCAAAGGAAACGAACGAGGTGAGTGGCACCCTTGGAGCACGTGGTGCATCCTGAAGGGCACGTCGCATTGATGTGGATGAAGGAAACAAACCGAAATAGCCCTAAGACAATAACGCCTAAATAAATTCTTAAAATGACTCCCCTAAACAATTGTCATCCAGTCCAAAATCTAAACCTAAGTCAAAAAAAAAAAAACTTCCCTAAGATAAAAATTTTGTTTAACCTTGAGGAAAAAGGTCTTAACTCTAACTCTAAAAAGAGCCTAACACTAATTCTAAATGAAATAGCATCAATAATTATTGACCTAATCCTATACCCAAATATTATTATTAATAGCAATTAACCCTAATAACCATTAAAATAATTAAGCAAAACATCAATAAAAACTTTTAAAGCATGACTCCCATATGAACGCAATAGTTTTTCAAAAATTAAACTAATTAATAAATAAACAAATACCGAAAGCCATAGTTTTGATTGACAGAACGCATACCCATCAGTGAATAAATTGAAAGCTTAAGGGGCTAAACTATTTTCCTTAAAACTCATACATAAACTCAGACTTAACCAATAGTAATAAAATTATCAACGAGCGGGAGTTTAAAAGGTTATGAAATTAAAAAAAATAAAAATAAAATGAAAAGATTAATTAGCGCACTTACCTTTTTGTGTTTTTTTTTTACAAAAAAAAGGAGGGAATAATAAAATAGGGAAATGAGCCTTTTGATTAATTTAAAGGAAATAATTTTGGGAGAAAGGTGGGGAATGAGTGACACTTGTAAGACAAAGAAATTTTAGGGGGATTTTCTTTAAAAAACTTAAAATAAATGTGAGTTAGGTCAAAACTCGATAAAAAGAAAGGGGGATGACGGAAAAAGGGGGATGAGCTATTAGGTATTGTTATGCTGCTGAAATGGTAAAATGGACTGATTGCTTGTGAGGAGTTGGGATTTTCTCAGCTGTATTAGAGTGGTAGCTCAGCCTTGGAGGTGAGATGGGAAGCTAGGTATACTATCTGGACTGTGTGTGGCCCCTTTGCAGCTCGAGGGACTAAGGGGGAAGCAGAGTACCCCTAGCGTTTGGCTGGGAGGTACCGGTGTAGTCTCTACGGTTGGCGAGCAGGAGCAGCGCGGAGCAAGAGCGGCACGGAGCACAGGAGTCATTTGTGGCAAGCGATAAGGCAACGGTATGTTTTTCAGTTTGTAGAGTAGCATGCATTAAACCTATTCTCAGCTTTAAATTGAATGTAAAGGACATGCATTCTTTTTCTGTTATTAGCATTTTTATATTGGTATTCAGAGATGAAAAATATTTAACCCCAATATGTGTTGGTTCTCATTGGATTGACTAGTTCTTATTACTTGGACGATTTTAACTGTGTAACGGATGTAAAAAAAAAATAAAAATTAATAACTCTGTTATTGTGATTCGGTGTTGAATGAAAAGGTAAAATTTATGACTTCGGCGATGGATTTTTGTGACTACTGTAAATTGACCTGAGTGTTTAATGAAGGAAGCTCTGGCCTTGCAATCCTCATCCCGGACTCTGCGATTTTATTTGGCTCCCCTGGGAAGTGGTACCCTGCAAATTTTTTTTACTGTTGTGTAAGGCGATTTTACTTTTCTGTTTTAAAACTTTTTAAATTCCATCTGCCCGACCATTAGCACCTTTGCAATTTTGGAGGTAGCGATTACGTTTCTGATTCGACCTCTCCTTACCATTTAGACTCAAGATGCAAATACGGGTATTGGATGCATTTCGAGTTCACACCCTTGGTTCAGCGTGTTAATTTTCTATTATGTGTATTCATAATCAGCTGGTTTATTTATTTTAATGGCCTTTACATTTAAAAAAAAGGTTAAAACAAAATAATTATCTTTTATATATGAAATATATAATTTTATATGAATGTTGTATCATATTCCTTCATTACATATATTTTTCTTGTCCACTTATATTCAAATTCAATAGATTTTAATAAGGATACTTCCTTTCTATGTTTGAATGTCTTATATATTAAAAATAGCTTCAACAAAGAATGTCTAATAGGTTACTCATCATAGGAAGACATGCTCGTATGGTAAACATTAAAATTAAGTGATATGCTCTTACATATTATGTGAAAACATGATTATTGGGAACGAATGGTGTTTTTATACCAACAACATAGCTAATTGTAGAGATCTGAGCTAATTCTTATATATTGTTGAATTAATTTACTTATCGGAAATGTTGAGCTATTTTATACGTAAACTACACAGGTCTTCGTTGACTGAACCTACCTGTGCGCAATGTCGTGGGGGTCTGATTCATTTGCCGTGCACTTTAAGTTCACATTGCGCCTTAAAATTTAAGTTGAGGTTCTCTCAGAATTGTAATGAACCCTGGATTGAAGGTTTACGCCAAAAAACAAAAACTTACACATTGTAGTTCATTTCAGAATTGGCAATACTGTTGCTGATTGGAAGTTGTTAACCTGCGTGGGGTCGAAATTACCTTTCCGAAACCGCCAGTAGACTAGAATTTTTTTGGATGTGATGCATCACTCACCCTTGACTGTTCGCTTGCTATTTTAGAGTGTAGAGCCTCTGTCCATCCCACCTCTTCCTTACCTGTGGTTCTGCCTTAACCCAAAATGAAGAGGAGAATTCCGTGCGCGGGTTTCGGTCTAGCTGCATGCTTCTCACTTAGGGTGCGAGAGGTCCTGAGCTCATTTTGTGGAGTGTCTTTCTTTTTATTTCTTCATTACCCGAGCCATTCCAAATTACTACCTTTTCTTTTACCCACAAAACCCGTGGGGTTACCAGCTACACCATCGCGTTGTTCCTGGCAATGTTACCCAGTCGTCGGTGTGGTCGCTGGGCAGGAATCCAAGGTAGCACCTTAATTGTATGGCGTCTGCCTGTCTCTCACCTCTGCATCCTTTATTCCTGTGCCCCTATACCCCAGCACGCGGTGCACTCTTTAATTCGACTAGGGCGGTGGGCAGTCCTCCTAACAACGTGATGACAAGTGTCGGATGTGCCTTCATGCTAGAAGGCAACGGCGGTACCTGGGTAATTGAGTTTAGCCTGGACGCCTTCGCCCTCACCATTCTCTCCATTAGATAGTGCCTCCCCTGTGCAATTCCTTCAGCCTTAATGTAACCACCCAGTTTTAGAATGATTGAAACAACGACGTTAGTGAACGTAGACACCGTTTTAGAATGAAGCTCAGTTGGCATTTATCGGTTAGTTCTGTGTCGGATATATTACAACTGTCATGGTTTTATGCTTTTAGAATGGAATAGTTCGGTTGAGTCATATTGCAGTTGCCTTGGTTCTATGTTACTAGAATGGCTTAGTTTTGTTTTCATAAAACCTTGACTGCATATTATAATGAATCAGATTATAACGGATGCATGGGAATGTATTTGTAATGAATGAATGAATTGTTATTGTGAAAGGTAATCGTAATAAATGTAAGGGAGTATTATTGAAATATTATTACATTATGTTAGGGTAATTGTAATGTAAGATAATGTTATGGTAATGTGATGTCAGCATGTTATTGCAATATCACTACATTATATTATAATGAATGTAAGATAATGCTATTTTAATGAATCGTCTTATGATGGAATGTATGAATTACAATGTGAGGAATTGATAGTGTAATCTAATGCATTATATGGAATGTTAATGTCTTAATCATTAGTGTAATGACCTTGCAGCTTAGATGGTTAAATTGCAAATTCCTTATATCATAAATGTAAGGATGCTAGCGCTATTGTGATGTCATTGTAGTTTATCATGAAATTAGTTAGTGAATTTGCGAAGTCTTTATATTATCAAGGTAATGATGCTAACCCTTGTGGGATGATTGATAACATAAAATTTACAATGATGGCATCAAATGATTTCCGGATAATTTGTTAATTATTGAGCTGTAATGAAAGATTAATTGTTACTTATTGCGTTAAAACACATTTACAACCATTCATTATATTTATGATTATAATTGATAACTTTTTGTCTTGTTAGATTTTAAACCAGTCAAAGTTTCAATCTTGTACTATAGGGGTCCCTTGAATGTGTTTTAGAGGGTACCTTGATGATGATTTACGATTTAGAGTTACGCAAAGGAATGACTTTAAGACTCATATAGCTGCTAGTCCCTTGTTAAATTAAGATTGTGCTGGGTTGTAAAACTTTGTGTGTTGGGTCGGCTTGTGTCGGGCGGGATGTAGACACCCCCATGTAGCCTTAGTATACATGTCTGTGTGTGTGTGTTTTTTTTTTCTGTGTAAAGAATCCAGTGCCGTATCAAGAGTCTCGGGCCCTTTAAAGGTAGGGTTTCCACTCTTGCGACACACCTGAGTGGATTACTAGTTTCTACCGGAGCAGTCGGCCAGGAGTCTATCTGACCTTCTCTCTCTCCGGAGCAGAGGACTAAGATTAAATGCCCTGCTTTTCTGTGCAGAAATAGTAAACTCCGCTACTATGGATTCTTCCATCTGTGACTGTACTGTACATAACACCTTGTTTCATTTTCTGCTTACAGCTGCTTGTTGTGCGCCTTATGTCATTGGTCGTTAAAGCTTGCAGTTACTTGTTGTGCATCTTATGTCTTATTGTGGTGATCATCGTGGTTGCGTCTTGTGAGTCGTCAGGTGGCGACGTAGAGTTAAGTATGTCTGTTTCCTTTTACATGCATGCACACACTTTAAACAAAAACAAATAAAAAAAAAATAAATTTTCACCTATTCTCAGAGTTGTTGTCGTAACGAGGAGGACGTTACATATGGTATCAGAGCGAGGTTCGACCCGCGACTTGGGGTTCGCTACGACTTTCATTGACATGAGTTGGTTTTATTATACTATTGTTGATCAAGTTGATTGTGTGCATGCAGGTAATCATGGTTAGAGGACACCGCGAAGGTAGACGATGGGGTGCTAGGGGAGGAGGCGCGACGCCTCTAGTAGCATCCATGCCTGAGGGGTCTAACCCCCAGGGAGGTGAGCAGGTTCTCAAACAGGAGCAGATAGTGGTTGGCGATGTTATTGGGATGATGAGATCCTTTTAGCGCATGTCCGAGGCTTTGATTAGCCGATTGGACAGAGACGAGGCCAGGGCACCGGCACCTGCTGAGGTTCCACCATGCGCACCGGCCGTTACAGGTAGCATTCACCGTGAACTCGAGAAGGTAAAATTACCAGAGTTCTTTGGTGCCCCAGATGATGCATCAACCGAGGTATGGTTGGAGAACATGGCGATGTGCTCCGCACTTCGCGATTATACCTCCAACATGAAGGTCCGCATGGCGGTCTTTCAACTGAAGGGGAGCGCTCTTCTATGGTGGAAGATGCTCGTGCCACAGTTGAACATGGCCGTGGAAGATGTGTCATGGGAACTATTCGAGGAACGATTCCGAGAGAGGTACCTTTCAGAGGAATTCATTGAGCGTCATCTCAATGAGTTCAACGCATTATGACAGGGAGGTCATATGGTGTCGGAGTACGAGGCATGTTTCATGGAGCTCCTCCGGTATGCTCCGCACCTTAACACTGAGAAGCTCAAGGTCAACCGGTTCATGTTTGGCCTTAACGATAGCTTGCGTGCAAAGGTTAGGATCTTGATGCCTCAAACCTTGCATGACGCTGTCCAAAAGGCCCTCATAGTAGAGGAGGAGCTTATCAGTGGGGGTCAGACTAGGACTCCAGTGAGACCCACAGGGCAGTGTTCATCTAGTACACCGTAGCATCAGACACCAGCGAGACATACGCCAAGATATTGTGGCTTCCAGAGGGGACCAACTATTGCTACACCCCGATGAACGCCGCCTCAACAACAGACACCTTATCGAGGACCACAGCACCAGCAGTAGCGTCGCCCGCATTAGCAGCAGTTCAGGCCTGTTCAGGAGAACAGACCTGGTTTCCAGGCCGGTAGGCCATCCTCTTCTACTTCGGGCACTAGGATTACTGGGCCGAAGAAGGGGTGTTGGAAATGTGGGGAGCCACACTACCAGCGCGACTGTCCTGTGGAGAGGGCCAGAGCGTCCGGATCAGCCGGACCCACTACCGTGGGAGATATGGGCAAGGCCCATCGGATTCATGCAACGGTGAATAACTTCTAGGAAGAGCACTAGTCGATGGTGCTTGAGACGACAGGTATTATTGCTGACCAGACCCTTAGTATTTTGATAGACCCAGGAGCTACTAAGAGTTTCATTTCTGGTGTAGCGCTAAAAAGGATTAAGGTAAAGGCAGTCAAACAGGATGAGTTTAGCTTCATAGAGATGGCTTCAGGAGCCAAACAGAAGGTTGGAGGAAAGGTTACGGGCTGTGCCCTTAACCTGGGAGAGTTTGTCATGAGGGTCAACTTGTACGTCACGATCTTAGGATCTTATGACTTTGTGATCGGTATGGATTGGTTGGAGTCACATGAGGCGATACTCAACTGTAAGACAAAACGGTTCATATTGGTCGATGATGAAGGACAGAGACGTTTGATTGTAGGACAGAACAAGGGAGTATCCCTGAGGTTTGTCTCTTCCTTACAGTTACGGAAGAGTATGCCCAAGGGGTGCAAGATTTATGCAATCCTCGCGCTAAACAAAAAGGGAGTAGCGGAAGGTCTCGAACACCTTCCAGTGGTGAAGGAGTTTGCAGACGTATTTCCAGAGGAGTTTCCCAGGATGCCGCCGGAAAGGGAACTGGAGTTTACCATAGACCTGAAACCGGGAACCGAACCGATAGAAAGAACGCCTTATCGGATGTCGACCCTAGAGTTGCAAGAGTTGAAAATGCAACTGAAGGAGTTGTTGGACCTGGGACTGATACGTCCTAGTGTGTCACCATGGGGTGCACTAGTTATTTTCATACGAAAGAAGGACGGATCATGGAGGCTTTGCATTGACTACCGTCAACTCAACAAGGCTACAATCAAGAATCAGTATCCCTTACCAAGAATTGATGATCTGTTCGATCAAATGAAGGGTGCGACGTGTTCTCCAAGATCGATTTGCAATCTAGGTATCACCAGTTACGGATCAAGGAGGATGACATCCCTAAGACCGCATTTAAGACGAGATTTGGACATTACGAGTTTACTATTTTACCGTTTGGATTGACAAACGCCCTAGGGGTATTCATGAGTTTGATGAACGGGTTGTTCCGCGAGTACTTGGACAAGTTCATCCAAGTATTCATTGATGATATCTTGATCTACTCTCGGACGACGGAGGAGCATGATGATCACTTGCGCTTGGTACTACAGTGTCTATGAGAGCACAAATTGTATGGGAAGCTGTCCAAATGCTCTTTTTACCAATTGAGGATTCACTACTTAGGGCATGTCATCTCCAGTGAAGGTATCGCCGTGGATCCAGCCAAGGTTGAGGCTATTATGGAATGTCCTGCGCCGATGAATTTCACAGAAGTGCGTAGTTTTATGGGTTTAGCAGGATACTATCGACGGTTTGTCGAGGGATTTTCAAAGATAGCAAATCTGATCATGGAATTGCAGAAGAAAAACAAGAAGTTTGTTTGGACCGAGAAATGCGCGGAAGCATTTAGGAGGTTTAAGGAGTTGTTGAACACAACACTGATACTAAAGGTCCCTGACATGGACGCGGACTTCTTGGTATACACTGATGCATCCAAGGAAGGATTAGGCGAATTCTTGATGCAAGACGGACAAGTGATTGCTTACATTTCGAGGAAGCTGAGAAGACATGAGGAGAACTACGCGATGCACGATTTGGAGTTATTAGCCATCTTTTATGCCTTGAAGGTTTGGAGACACTACCTTGTTGGATGAAAACTTGAATTAAAGACTGATCATTGTGGGCTGCAACACATTTTCATGCAAAGCGACCTGAACGCGCGACAACAGTGTTGGTCGGAATTGCTTAGCGAGTACGACTTCGATATTACTTACATAAAGGGAACAGTGAACTGAGTGGCTGATGATTTGAGTTGAAGACCACGCATATTTTCGGTGTTGCCACTTTAGATGAATCTACGTGAGAATATTCTCACTTTACAGCGTGACGATGACTCGTACAAAGAAGTCGAGGATTTTATCGGACAAAACACTATGATGGTACCACGTTATGAGGGATTTTCATTTGACAGCGATGGGTTATTGAGGTTTAGAGGCCGGATTTATGTACCGCCTAACGATGAGTTGAGGATGCTGATCATGAGTGAGGCTCATAGAGCAGTTTACATGGCTCACCCAGGAGTTACGAAGATGAGGGAAGAACTTAAACCCTTATTCTTCTGGAAGGGAATGAAGGCCGACATAGTCAACTTTGTGGCTAGATGTCTAGAGTGTTAGCAGGTAAAGGCTGAACATAGACACCCGACATGATTACTTCAACCACATGCCATTCCAGAATCAAAATGGGAAGTTATTTAGATGGATTTTATTGTTGGATTGCCACTGGTGGCAAGGAGACACGACTCGATTTTTGTGGTAGTAGACACTCTAATGAAGAGTGCTCACTTTATTTTTGTGCATATGACGTATCAGGCACCTGACATAGCGAGCATTTTCATCAGTGAGATTGTGAGGCTGCATGGTGTGCCTAAGAAGATTATATCCGATCGAGGATCGGTGTTTACTGGATGATTTTGGACGAGTTTCCAAGAGGCCTTCGGAACCCAACTTAATTTTAGTACGACGTATCACCCAAAGACTGACGGACAGATGGAACGCACGAACCAAACCTTGGAAGACATGTTGCACATGTACGTGATGGACCAACAAAAGCGTTGGGAGGAATTCTTGCCTCTAGTAGAGTTTGCTTACAACAACAGTTACCAGAGCACCATTAAGATGGCGCCTTTTGAGTTTCTTTATGGGCAACCATGTCGGACGCCCTTGAGTTGGGATCGGCTTGAGGATAGGGTCCTGGTGGGACCATAAGTGATCCAAGAAATTGAAGAGAAAATGCAAACCATAAGACAAAGGATTAAAGAAGTGTAGGATCGACAGAAGAGTTATGCCGATGCGCACCGAGTCGACCGTAGTTACAAGGTCGGCGATCAAGTCTTCTTGCAGGTTAAACTGCATAAGAGGTCTATCAAGTTTGGAAAGGGAGCTAAACTCTCTCCTAGGTTCGTGGGACCTTTCGAGATTATGGAGAGAAAGGGGCCCGTGGCCTATCGACTAGCCTTGCCTGATTCTTTGAGGCATATGCACGATGTTTTTCATGAATCTGTTTTGAGACATTATATTAGTGATCCTACACACGTGATTGACATGAGTTCCTTGCAGGTATCGGATGAGGGAGCGCTCACAGCTGAGCCGGTCCGCATCTTAGATCATCGCGTTCGATAGTTACGACGTCGAATGGTAGATCAGGTCAAGGTCCAGTGGGACAGTTATATTCCACACTCGGTGACCTGGGAGGATGCATATGATATGCGCCAGCAGTTTCCATTTTTGTTTGATAGATAGACTTATGATACTGTGGTACTTTTATTTCAGCATTATACTGAGAAACTTCAGAATGAAGTTTAGACCAAGAGGGGGTGTATGTAACATCCCGCTCTGGCACACTGAGAAAACTTATTATTTGAGGACACTTGCTCGCAAGTGATCTGGACTTTTATGATGTTAAAACATTTATACTTGGTTATGATGTGTTATGATAGACGNGATGAAGTTTAGACCAAGAGGGGGTGTATGTAACATCCCGCTCTGGCACACTGAGAAAACTTATTATTTGAGGACACTTGCTCGCAAGTGATCTGGACTTTTATGATGTTAAAACATTTATACTTGGTTATGATGTGTTATGATAGACGACATGTTGTTTTACTATTTGATGTAGACAGGTGCTATTGACTCAATTGTATTGAGTGTGCAGGGCTTTGGACCTTGGTGATGCAGAGGAATCGGTGGAACCCCTTGGACTCCGGATTGAGTCAGGGAGTGTGCTAATTGGGTTGATTTATTTACTGTGATATTTCATTGATTTGATGATTTGATGATTGACATGTTCTGACAGGATTGTCGGTGATGCAGGCTGATGATAGGTTGCCAACCAGACTCACATATGGAGTAAAGGGGACACACACGATTTCCAGAGAGGTTGAGGGAGAGGGGTGGACAGCAGCCCTGCCATTGCCTACTAGCACTCTCACCATGGCTCGAACTATAGGTTAACGATTACCTAGTTCGAGAGGATCCACGATGCCGTGAGGGCAGACTGCGACAGTCACTCACAATGATTCTAAGGGGCGCGCAATAAGGCGGGGGCCTTATTCCTTAGAGCCCTTAGTCTCCCACATGTTCATCTGGTGGAGTGTTGACTCCAGGGGTTATAGATGTCTACCAATCAGTCCAGTTGGCGAGTGGCACCCTTGGAGCACGTGGTGCATCCTGAAGGGCACGTCGCACAAAAGAAACACAAGAAGCGAGTGGCACCCTTGGAGCATGTGGTGCATCC
>JASDQU010104201.1:106294-117256 GCA_032191745.1 Picea mariana | reverse complement strand
TCATTAAATAATTTTATTACTATTGGTTCAGTCTCAGATTATGTATGAGTTTTATGGAAAATAGTTTAGTCCCTTAAGCATTCAATTTATTCACTAAAGGTTATGCGTTCTGTCAATCAAAACTATGGCTTTCAGTATTCGTTTATTTATGAATTAGTTTAATTTTTGAAAAACTATTTCGTTCATAGGGGGTTATGCTTTAAAAGTTTTTATAAGGTTATGTATTTGACAGAAGGGTTTTCATAAAAGTTATGCTTTCAAAATGTTAATGAACTCTCATTGCAAGTTGTGTTTAAAGAAGGATATGCCTTCAATGAAATTTATTGTCTGGGTTAACTAAACTGTAATTTATATATATTTTTATTTTTAAGAAAATTATGTTTCAATTTGAATAAAGGTTATGAGTTCATTAAAAGTTAAATGGTTGAAAAAGATTATGAAATCTTGTATCCGTTGACATAATGGTTGTAGTTGGATGAAGTTAACGTTAATAAATCCAAGAACTAGAGCTCAAGTACGTTCTAAAAATTGTATTCTCCTTGCACTGCATTGAGGTGCGAACTCTAGCCTAAAATCTCATAAGGATGCTTTGCTTAATTATTTTAATGGTTATTAGGGTTAATTGCTATTAATAATGATATTTGGGTATAGGATTAGGTCAAGATTCATAGGATCTATTTCATTTAGAATTAGGGTTAGGCTCTTTTTAGAGTTAGAGTTAGGGCCTTTTTCCTTAAGGTTAAACAAAATTTTTATCTTAGAGAAGTTTTTTTTTTTTGACTTAGGTTTAGATTTTGAACTGGACTATAATTGTTTAGGGGTGTCGTTTTAATAATTAATTAAGGCATTATTGTCTTAGGGCTATTTAGGTTTGTTTCCTTCATCCACATCAATGCGACATGCCCTTTAGGATGCACCACATGATCCAAGGGTGCCACTCGCCTCGTTCATTTCCTTTGCGCGACNAATTAATTAAGGCATTATTGTCTTAGGGCTATTTAGGTTTGTTTCCTTCATCCACATCAATGCAACATGCCCTTTAGGATGCACCACATGATCCAAGGGTGCCACTCGCCTCGTTCATTTCCTTTGCGCGACGTGCCATTCAGGATACACCACGTGCTCCAAGGGTGCCACTCGCTTCTTGTGTTTCTTTTGTGCGACGTTCCCTTCAGGATGCACCACGTGCTCCAAGGGTGCCACTCGCCAACTGGACTGATTGGTAGACATCTATAACCCCTGGATTCAACACTCCGCCAGGTGAACTTGTGGGAGACTAAGGGTTCTAAGGAATAAGGCCCGCGCCTTATTGCGCGCCCCTTAGAATCATCATGAGAAACTATCACAGTCTTCCCTCACGGCATTCTGGATCCTCTCGAACTAATTAATCGTTAACCTACAGTTTGAGCCACGACGGGAGTGCTAGTAGGCGGTGGCAGGGCTGTTGTCCACCCCTCTCCCTCAACCTCTATGGAAATCGTGTGTGGCCCCTTTACTCCATATGTGAGTCTGGTCGACAAGATATCGTCATCCTAACTCAATCCGGAGTCCAAGGGGTTCCACCGATGCCTCTGCATCCTCAAGGTCCAAAACCCTGCACACTCAATAAAACTGAGTCAATAGCATCTGTCTACATCAAATAGTAAAACATCTTGTCATCTATAATAACACATCATAATCAAGTATAAAAGTTTTAACATCATAAAAGTCTAGATCACTTGCGAGAAAGTGTCCTCAAATAATAAGTTTTCTCAGTGCGCCAGAGCAGGATGTTACATACACCCCCTCTTGGTCTAAACTTTGTCCCGAAGTTTCTCAGTATAAATGCCAAAATAAAAGTACCATAGTATCATAAGTACCACAGTATTATAATTATATCTATCAAACAAAAATGGAAACTACTGGCACATATCATATGCGTCCTCCCAGGTCACCGTGTGCGGACTATAACTGTCTGACTGGACCTTGACCTGATCTACCGTTCGACGTCGTAACTGTCGAACGCGATGATCTAAGATGTGGACCGGCTCATCCATGAGCACTCCCTCGTCTGATACCTGCAAGGAATTCATGTCAATCACATGTGTAGGATCACTAATATAATGTCTCAAAACAAATACATGAAAAACATCGTGCATATGCCTCAAAGAATCCGGCAAGGCTAGTCGATAGTCCACGGGCCCCTTTCTCTCCACAATCTCGAAAGGTCCCACGAACCTAGGAGAGAGTTTATCTCCCTTTCCAAACTTGATCAAACTCTTATGCGGTTTAACCCGTAAGAAGACTCGATCGCCGACCTTGCAACTAATGTCGACTCAGCACACATCGAANTCCCACTAGGACCCTATCCTCAAGCCGATCCCAACTCAAGGGAGTCCGACACGGTCCCCCATAAAGAAACTCAAAAGGCACCATATTTATGGTGCTTTGATAACTGTTGTTGTAAGTGAACTATACTAGAGGCAAGAATTCCTCCCAACGCTTTTGTTGGTCCATCACACACATGCGAAACATGTCTTCCAAGGTTTGGTTCGTTCGTTCGGTCTGTCCGTCAGTCTCTGGGTGATACGTAGTACTAAAGTTAAGTTGAGTTCCCAAGGCCTCTTGGAAACTCGTCCAAAATCGTCCAGTAAACACCGATCCTCGATCGGATATAATCTTCTTAGGCACGCCATGCAGCCTCACAATCTCAATGATGAAAACTCTTGCTATGTCAGGTGCCTTATACGTCGTACACACAGGAATAAAATGAGCACTCTTCGTTAAGGTGTCTACTACCATAAAAATCGAGTCGTGTCTCCTTGCTGTCAGTAGCAATCCAACTATAAAATCAATCGAAATAACTTCCCATTTTGATTCCGGAATGGCATGTGGTTGAAGTAATCCTGTCGGGTGTCTATGTTCAGCCTTTACCTACTGACACTCTAGACATATAGCCACAAAGTTGACTATGTCGGCCTTCATTCCTTTCCAAAAGAATAATGGTTTAAGGTCTGCCCTCATCTTCGTAACCCCCGGGTGAGCCATGTAAACTTCTCTATGAGCCTCGCTCAGGATCAACATCCTCAACTTGTCGTTTGGCGGTATGTAAATCTGACCTCCAAACCTCAATAACCCATCGCTATCAAAAGAAAATCCCTCATATCGCGGTACCATCATTGTGTTTTGTCCGATAAAATCCTCCACTTCCTTGTACTAGTCATCGTGACGCTGTAAAGTGAGAATCTTCTCACGTAGACTCGTTTGAAGAGGCAACACCGAAAAGATGCATGGCCTCTGACTCAAAACATCCGCCACTCGGTTCACTGTTCCCTTTATGTAAGTAATCTCGAAGTCATACTCGCTAAGCAATTACGACCAATGCCGTTGTCGCGTGTTCAGGTTGCTTTGCGTGAAAATGTGTTGCAACCCACAATGATCAGTCTTTAATTCAAATTTTCATCCAACAAAGTAGTGTCTCCAAACCTTCAAGGCATAAACGATGGCTAATAACTCCAAATCGTGCATCGCGTAGTTCTCCTCATGTCTTCTCAGCTTCCTCTAAATGTAAGCAATCACTCATCCGTCTTGCATCAAGACTATGCCTAATCCTTCCTTGGATGCGTCAGTGCATACCAAGAAGTTCGCGTCCATGTTAGGGACCTTTAGTATCGGATTTGTCGTCAACAAATCCTTAAGCCTCCGAAATGCTTCCACGCATTTCTTGGTCCAGACAAACTTCTTGTTTTTCTTCTGCAATTCCATGATCGGATTTCCTATCTTCGAAAATCCCTCGACAAACCGTCGATAGTATCCTGCTAAACCCATAAAACTACGCACTTCTATGACATTCGTCGGTGCAGGCCATTCCATAATATCCTCAACCTTGGTTGGATCCACGGCGATACCTTCGTTGGAGATGACATGCCCTAAGTAGTGAATCCTTGATTGATAAAAAGAGCATTTGGACAACTTCCCATATAATTTGTGTTCTCGTAAACATTGTAGTACCAAGCGTAAGTGCTCATCATGCTCCTCCATCATCCGAGAGTAGATCAAAATATTGTCAATGAATACTTGGATGAACTTGTCCAAGTACTCGTGGAACACCCCATTCATCAAACTCATGAATACCCATGGGGCGTTTGTCAGTCCAAAAGGTAAAACAGTAAACTCGTAATGTCCAAATATCGTCTTAAAGGCGGTCTTAGGGACGTCATCCTCCTTGATCTGTAACTGGTGATACACTGATCGCAAATCAATCTTGGAGAACACCTTCGCACCCTTCATTTGATCAAACAGATCATCAATTCTTGGTAAGGGATACTGATTCTTGATCGTAGCCTTGTTCAGTTGATGGTAGTCAATGCAAAGCCTCCATGATCTGTCCTTCTTTCATATGAAAATAACTGGTGCACCCCACGGTGACACACTAGGATGTATTAGTCCCAGGTCCAACAACTGCTTCAGTTGCATTTTCAACTCTTGCAACTACGGGGTCGACATCCGATAAGGCGTTCTTGCTATCGGTTCGGTCCCCGGTTTTAGGTCTATGGTAAATTCTAGTTCCCTTTCCGGCGGCATCCCTGGCAACTCCTCTGGAAATACGTCTGCAAACTCTTTCACCACCGGAAGGTGTTCTAGACCTTCCGCTACTCCCTTCTCGTTTAGCACGAGGATCACATAGAGTTTGCACCCCTTGCGCATACTCTTCTGTAACTGTAAGGAAGAGACGAACTGCAGGGAGACTCCCTGGTTCCGTCCTACAATCACACGTCTCTATCCTTCATCATCAACCAAGCTCAACCATTTTGTCTTACAGTTGAGTATCGCCTCATGCATTTCCAACCAATCCATACCGATCACGATGTCATAAGATCCTAAGATCATGATGTAAAAGTTGACCCTCGTGACAAACTCTCCCAGGTTAAGGGCACATCCCGTAACCTTTCCTCCAACCTTCTGTTTGGCTCCCGAAGCCATCTCCATGAAGCTAAACTCATCCTGTTCGACTGCCTTTACCTTAATCCTTTTTAGTGCTGCACGAGAAATGAAACTCTCAGTAGCTCCTAGGTCTATCAGAATACTAAGGGTCTGGTCAGCGACAGTACCTGTCGTCTCGAGCACCGTTGACTGGTGCTTTGCCTGGAAGTTATTCACCACTGCATGAATCTGATGGGCCTTGCCCATACCTACCACTGTAGTGGGTCCGGATGATCCGGACACCCTGGTCCTCTCCACAGGATAGTCACGCTGGTAGTGTGGCTCCCCACACGTCCAACACCCCTTCTTCGACCCAGTAGTCCTCGTACCCGAAGTAGAAGATGACTGCCCACTAGCCTGAAACCCTGGCCTGTTCTGCTGAACAGGCCTAAACTGTTGCTACTGTGGGCGACGTTGCTGCTGGTGCTGTGGTCCTCAATAAGGTGTCCGCTGTTGAGGCGGTGGTCGTCGAGGTGTAGTGAACGTGGATCCCCTCTAGAAGCCGTGATATCCCGGCGTATGTCTCGCTGGTGTCTGGTGCTGCGACGTTCCAGATGAACCTTGCTCTGCTGGTCTCACAGACGTCCTAGTCTGACCCCTGCTGATAAGCTCCTCCTCTGCTATGAGGGCCTTTTAGACAGCATCGTGCAAGGTTTGAGGCATCAAGATCATAACCTTTGCACGCAGGCTACCGTTAAGGCCAAACACGAACCGGTTGACCTTGAGCTTCTTAGTGTTAAGGTGCAGAGCATACCGAAGCAGCTCCATAAAACGTGCCTCGTACTTCGGCACCGTACGACCTCCCTGTCGTAAAGAATTGAACTCAGTGAGTTGATGCCCAATGAATTCATCTGAAAGGTACCTCTCTTGGAACCGTTCCTCGAACAGTTCCCATGACACGTCTTCAACGATCATGTTCAGCTACGGCAGGAGCGTCTTCCACCATAGAAGAGCGCTCCCCTTCAGTTGAAAGATCGCCATGCGGACCTTCATGTTGGATGTATAATCGCGAAGTGCGAAGCACATCACCATATTCTCCAACCATGCCTTAGTGGCTGCGCTGTCTGGGGCACCAAAGAACTCGAGAAATTTTACCTTCTCGAGTTCACAGTGAATGCTACCTGTAACGGCTGGTGCGCGCTGTGGAACCTCAGTGGGTGTTGACGCCCTGGCCTCATCTCTATCCAATCGGCTGATCAGAGCCTCAGACATGCGCTGAAAGGATCTCATCATCCCAATAACATCGCCAACCTCTATCTTCTCTTGTCCGAGAACCTGCTCGCCTCCCTAGGGGTTAGACCCCTCAGGCATGGATGCTACTGGAGGTGTCACGCCTCCTCCCCTAGCACCCTGTCATCTGCCTCTGCGGCGTCCTCTAACCATGATTACCTGCATGCACACAATCAACTCGATCAACAATAGTATATAAAGTCAACTCATGTCAACGAAAGCCATAGCGAATCCCAAGTCGCAGGTCGAACCGGCTCTGATACCATATGTAAGGACCCTCCTCCTTATGACAACAACTCTGATAACAGGTGCAATTTTTTTTTTGTTTAAGCTATGTGAGCGCGTGTAGAAGTAACAGACACACTTGACTCTACGTCGCCACTCGACAACCAACAAGATGCAACCACGATGTTCATCACAAGAAGACTTAAGGCACACAATGAGTAACTGCAAGCAATAACGACCATAGACACAAGGCGTACAACGCAAACATTTAACGACATACTAGATTATGCATAGTACGAATACAGAGGGAAGGATCCATAGTAGTAGATCTTACTATTTCTGCACAGGAAAGCAGGGCGTTTAATGTTAGCTCGCTGCTCCGGAGAGAGAGAAGGTCATATAGGCTCCTGGCTGACTGCTCAGGCAGAAACTAGTAATCTACGTCAGGTGTGTCGCAAGAGTGGAAACCCTGCCTTTAAAGGGCCCGAGACTCTTGATACAACACAGGATTCTTTACACAAATAATCACACACAGACTTATATACTAGGCTATAATGAGGTGTCTACATCCCGCCTGACAAAACTAACCAAGCAATAAGATGATTATGACCTTGTACAACGTAAATTATATGAACAACAAAACATCCTCCAGGAAGGTAGAAGTAAGAAGGACTCCGACATTGACCCTCCATGATTAAGACTCACTGACAAAATTACAGACCAATTGCTCCAATTAAAATTTATTAATCGATGAGTTATCCAACCTTAAATAATGTAATTCGGTTATTCACAACCCCATTTATTGAATCATACTAGCTTATTGAACATAGTTCAAGACCTTGCATGGTACTGTTATTAATGATAATTAAACTCAACTCGTTACCCCACCCATAACCACATTACGTTTATAGTAACTAAATAGAATTACGACCACCTAGCAACTTCTCATTTTCTATAACCATTACTTTAACATTTCCATAAAACCATTAACGTAGAATTTAACCTTACCATAACCTTAGCATTAACTTTAATCAGTACATTACCTAAATCACCATGAACATCATTAGTATCAATACCACCTTCCTTACATAATTAGTTTAATTACACCCAAAATGTCAATATTCATTTATCACACTCACCAATAAGATAACAATGGCCTTATATATCATGGTTTCATTGCAAATTAAATAATGAGGACTTCCCCCTTTTTGTTACTAATATCCATGAATCTCCCCAACTTGAACATAAATACCATGCAATTGTCTTTCTATTAGAATAGCATTAAACATAACTGATGATTACTTTCCATTATGCAACACAAAAAAAATCATAAAGAAATCATTTAATGCAAATCATTTACTTTCCCTAAAATGATTACTTTCCATTATAACATAAAAATCATTTTCTTTAATGAAAATAATTTACTTTCCATAAATCATTATGTTCCATTTAATGCTTTTATATGATTTCTAGCACTAACTTTACCCTCTTCAATATAGGAAAAAAAAATTTACCCTTACTATTTCAGAAATAATAATTACCATGACAGTACCTTTCCATTGACAAGGGAAATTACTGTTACAACGCATTTAAGATAGGATAAAAACAATCAAATTTAAAATAAGTATAAAAACAATCAGATTTATGATAGGATAAAAGCATTTATTAATCATGGACCAATCAATATTACGTATTAAATTTAAGATAGGATAAAAACAATTGAAAAACATTTTTAATAACACATTTATAATAACCTATTTTTTTTCAACAAATTCTTAATAACTTAGGATCTATTTCATATTTACAGTCAATATGTAAGTCGCCCACGTAGAGGTAAATGAAGTTACAGAGGTTGAGGTTGACAACAAATTCAAAAAACGTTCTTGGCAATGTAGAATCGCCCACACAGAGGTAAATGCGCCCACACAGAGGTAAATGCGCCCACACAGAGGTAAATATACCCACAGCAAGGCAATACACCCACAACAATTTGCAAAAATGTCCCTGGCAATGTAAAATCGCCCACGCAGAGGTAAATATACCCATAGCAAAGTAATACACCCACAACTATTTGCAAAAATGTTCTTGGCATTGTAAAATCACCCACACATAGGTAGATATACCCACAGCAAAGTAATACACCCACAACAATTTGCAAAAACGTTCCTGGCAATGTAAAATCGCCCCCACAGAAATAAATATGCCCACACAGAGGTAAATACACCCACGACAAATTGCAAAACGTCCGTAGAAATGTAAAATCACCCCCACAAAAGTAAATACGCCCACAGTAAATTGCAAAAACACCCACAGATAGGTAGAACGCCCACGGCAAGGTAAAAACGCCCAGGAAAATGTAAAAACACCCCGGCAATAAAAAAAAATGCCCAAGGAAAGTAAAAATGCCCCGACAATAAAAAAAAGGATTTCTACCTTCACTAAAGCCTAAAATCACCGCAGAAGTAAAGGTTCTATTAGTTACACAATTCAAATTCAAAAGTAAGGTAATCTAGCCAACATATCGAGAACAAGCTAGGTTATCCCTTTATACATGAGAAGCGGCCAATGTAGAAAAAAAAGGAAGGATAAAATAACAATGAAGAGCAAGGTGAACGCCGCTACATGGGCCAGGGAGGGTTTCTATCAGTCTAACATCGAATCCATTTACACAATAACCATTATACCCTACAAAATAGAGGAGCGTACCTTGCCTTATCGCCAGCTTGATGATGACCATGCGCTCCGCGTTGCTCCTACTCCATGCTGCTCCTGCTTGCTGACCGTAGAGAATACACTGATACCTCCCAGCCAAATGCTAGGGGTACTCTGCCTCCCCCTCAGCCCCCTGAGCCGCAAAGGGGCCACACACAGTCCAGATAGTATACCTAGCTTCCCAGCTCACCTCCAAGGATGAGATACCACTCTAATCCTAGTTGAGAAAGTCCCAACTCCTCACAAGCAATCAGTCCAATCCAACTTTGGCAGCATAACGATACCTAACAGCCCCTCCCTACTTTCCCCCCCATCCCCCTTTCTTTTATGGAGTTTTGATCCCCCTTTCCCTAAATCATATTTAATTTAAGTTTTATGAAAAACCCTCAAAAATTCTCTGTCTTACAAGTGTCACTCATCCCCCACATTTCTCCCAAAATTCTTTTCTTAAATTTATTAAAAGGCTCATTTCCCTATTTTATTATTCCCTCTCTTTCTTTTTTTTTTTTTTTTTTTTTAAACCAAAAGGTAAATGCGCCAATGCATCTTTTCATTTTATTTTTAAATTCATACTTTTGATACTCCCGCTCATTAAATAATTTTATTACTATTGTTTCAGTCCCAGATTATGTATGAGTTTTATGGAAAATAGTTTAGTCCCTTAAGCATTCAATTTATTCACTGAGGGTTATGCGTTATGTCAATCAAAACTATGGGTTTCGGTATTCGTTTATTTATGAATTAGTTTAATTTTTGAAAAACTATTTCGTTCATAGGGGGTTATGCTTTAAAAGTTTTTATAAGGTTATGTATTTGACAGAAGGGTTTTCATAAAAGTTATTCTTTCAAAATGTTAATGAACTCTCATTGCAAGTTGTGTTTAAAGAAGGAGATGCCTTCAATGAAATTTATTGTCTGGGTTAACTAAACTATAATTTATGTATATTTTTATTTTTAAGAAAATTATGTTTCAATTTGAATAAAGGTTATGAGTTCATTTAAAGTTAAATGGTTGAAAAATATTATGAAATCTTGTATCCGTTGACATAATGGTTGTAGTTGGATGAATTTAACGATAATAAATCCAAGAACTAGAGCTCAAGTACGTTCTAAAAATTGTATTCTCCTTGCACTGCATTGAGGTGCGAACTCTAGCCTAAAATCTCATAAGGATGTTTTGATTAATTATTTTAATGGTTATTAGGGTTAATTTCTATTAATAATGATATTTGGGTATAGGATTAGGTCAAGATTCATAGGAGCTATTTCATTTAGAATTAGGGTTAGGATCTTTTAGAGTTAGAGTTAGGGCCTTTTTCCGTAAGGTTAAACGAAATTTTTATCTTAGAGACTTTTTTTTTCTTTTGACTTAAGTTTAGATTTTGAACTGGACTACAACTGTTTAGGGGTGTCATTTTAATAATTTATGAAGGATTTATTGTCTTAGGGATATTTAGGTTTGTTTCCTTCATCCACATCAATGTGACGTGCCCTTCAGGACGCACCACGTGCTCCAAGGGTGCCACTCACCTCGTTCGTTTCCTTTGCACGACGTGCCCTTTAGGATGCCCCAAGTGCTCCAAGGGTGCCACTCACTTCTTATGTTTCTTTTGTGCAACGTGCCCTTCAGGATGCACCACGTTCTCCAAGGGTACCACTCACCTCGTTCGTTTCCTTTGCACGACGTGCCCTTCAGGATGCACCACGCACTCCACGGGTGCAACTCGCTTCTTGTGTTTATTTTGTGCGACGTGCCCTTCAGGATGCACCACATGCTCCAAGGGTTCCACTCACCAACTGGACTCATTGGTAGACATCTATAACCCCTAGAGT
>JASDQU010104201.1:86880-105639 GCA_032191745.1 Picea mariana | reverse complement strand
AAATAAAAGAGACTAAAAATAGAAAAATCCTTATTAAGATGAGTGCAGTCCTACTCGTGGCACCTTAGGTCAGGGTTGAATTGATAGTTCAAATTTACTTATCTCTTTACTTTCCATTTAAAATTTTCATGATGATACTGCGTTTTCGAAAAGGAATATTCAATGAAAAGAAAAGCGAACAATATTTAAAGTGGACTTCCCTGACAAGATTCATATTATGGTTCTCTTGGTGTGCTCTCTTGTGTTCATAACTGCATTATTACAAAGAGAAAAACTGAGAAATAAAACTAAAAAAAAACCTACTCTAACTACTAAACAAATAAAAAATACTAAGTGAAGTCATGCTTCCAATGTAACCATCGGAGTAACTCCAATCCTGCAATGGAAACAAGATAAAATATTAGTAACAAGAATGACTATCATCATCATTTAAAAACAAAGCAAGCATGACCTTACCATTCCCTTGAACATTCTTTTTGTACGAATCCTCCAGCCATTCTGCAATTTTGTCATTATATGGGTCACAAAAATATGAAAAAATGAGATTGTGAAGCTTGTGAGAGTTATGGGGACTTGAAATAACCATCTGCCTAGACCAAAGTGTCCCATCTTCCCAACAATTCTCCAAGTGTTCATCAATTTCTTCACATGGAGGATCTAAAAAAATCATGTAATGCTTACTTCCTAGATATTTAGGTAAAAACAAAGTAAGCACAACTTTATCTTTATTATGAAGATTTTTTAGATATGAATCTTCAAGCCAATCTAAGATCCTGTCATAAAAATTAGGATGCAAACTATGAATTTGATGAAATGGATATATCAATGGGGAACACATTATAAGAGGATTCATGAAATCAATTAGATTATTGGTTTGAACACTTCCTTTGATGAGATTGATTGTTTCAAAATGTGAATCATAAACATTAAAATTCAAATTAATCAAAGAATGAATATGCAATGTAGAATATTCGGTTTCCATAAGGATGACTGCATTGTTTTTAAAAAAAATAAATTGTGTAAAATCATCTTGCAACATGTCATTTTTCCATTTGAGTGATGAAAGTGAAAGAGCATCAAATCCAACTTGATAAGTGTTATGTTTGGAATTAGTTTCTGTGACATCCTCCTCGTTACGAAAACAACTCTGATAACAGGTGCAATTTTTTTGTTTTTTTTTTTTGTTTTTAAAAGTGTGTGCATGCGTGTAAAAAGGAAACAGACACACTTGACTCTACATCGCCACCCGACGACTAACAAGACACAACCATGATGATCACAACAAGAAGACATAAGGCGCACAACAAGTAACTGCAAGTATTAAACGACCATAGACATAAGGCGCACAATAAGTAACTACAAGCATTAAATGACATACTAGCTTATGTACAGTACGAACACAGAAGGAAGAATCCATAGTAGTAGATTTTACTATTTCTACACAGGAAAGCAGGTCGTTCAATCTTAGTTCTCTGCTCCAGAGAGAGAGAATTTCAGATAGGCTCCTGGCCGACTGCTCAGGCAGAAACTAGTAATCTCTATCAGGAGGTCGCAGTGGTGGGAACTCTGCCTTTAAAGAGCTCGAGACTACTGATACAACCTTAGAGGTGTGTCGCAAGAGTGGAAACCCTGCCTTTAAAGGGCCCGAGACCCTTGATACGGCACTGGATTCTTTACAAAGAAAAAAATCACACACACAGACTTATATACAGAGCGACTAGCTTTATCAGATCGAAGAGTCTGATATCATACGCCTGTGGGTTTGGACAATTCAAATTTTAGTACAATCCCTGAAATTAACTCGACAATGAACAGACCAAGCAACAAACGATTACCAACCACTACAACAATAGTCAAAAAGGACCACCATGTCCCCTACAGAAGGCGCAAGCTGGAAGGACTCCGATGTCGACCAAACGTGGTTAAGACAAGGCATTATCTATGACTCAAAAGGGTATTGATTACGAAACAAAACCTCCATTTAAATTTCAATAATCAACGAGTTACCCAACCACCCTGTGGACACAATGTAAAATCAATGATTGCTAAATCTCATCACTAACTCATAACAACTGATTGTACTTAGTTCAAGTCATTCATTATATGTTAACAATCCAACAAATCTCAACAACGTTATCATAAAAATAACAACATTATGCTACTATTAAATTAACTCCGCCATTAACATCATGTTAACATTATCATAACACATCACATCTTATGCCCTAAAATTATTTTAACATTAACATAACCCATCACATACTATACCCTAAAATTTAATTAGCATTAACATAACACATCCCATCTTATATCATGATGACTTTGCAATTAAAATATCAATAACCAATCACATTACTCCTTGTATGCTACCAATGCAATGAAGTTACAATAACCTTACCATAAATGAATCAACATTATATTTATATTACCATAACCTTGCCAATGAATTAATAATAAAAAGAAATCATTACCGTAGCATTCAATTACATATTGCTAAACCATTTTATGACATTAATTACAACAAATTTAGTGACAGTACTGTCAGATAACCATAACATCACTATTTATAGTAAATAACATTCAACTAAATAACAAGAATTTTACATTTTAATTGTTATGAATAACAATGACACTACGGTAACCTTTCCATCACCTAATCATATCCTCACTTTTATATTACAATAATATTCAACTAAATGACAAGGAGTTTACAATGCATGGTTATTACTAACAATTGGAACTATAATGATAAGACCAATAAATAACCATGTAGTTACCTTTATATTAAATAGTATTGCAATTAAAATAACAGGGGCCCTACATTTTAACAATGAATGGAGAATTATACATATAAATTACTAGGGCACAGAATGGCAAAGATATAATGGCGAAGATATACATATAAATTACCAAGGCGCAGAATGGGGAATTACACAAAAAAAAACATGTAACAATGAACTTACCACCCAACCGTAACAAAAAACACCCATATTATAATTAAAACGCCCACATTCACATATGAAAACACCCCAGCCATAATAAATACCTACAGCGATGCAAACGCCAGCAGTCATAGAAACGCCCACAGTCAATAAGAAAAACGCCCCCAGTCAAATGAAAATCGCCCACAGTCATATCAGATGCCTACAACGATACATCGCTAGCAATAATAAAAATGCTCACAGTCAATAAGGAAAACGCCCACAGTCAAATGAAAAATTCCCACTGTGAAACTAAACGCCCACAGAATGTAAATACACCGAATAGAAAAGTAAAAACGCCCACGACAATGTAAAAACACCATGGCTGAATGGTTAAAACTCACACTGTGAAATTAAATGCCCACATAATGTAAATACACCCAATAGAGAAGTAAAAATGCCCACGGCAATGTAAAAACGCCATGGCTGAATGGTTAAAACACCCACTGTGAAATTAAACGCCCACAGAATGTAAATACACTCAATAGAAAAGTAAAAATGCCCACGTCAATGTAAAAACGCCATGGCTGAATGGTTAAAATGCCCACTGTGAAATTAAACGCCCATAGAATGTAAATACACCCAATAGAAAAGTAAAAACGCCCTTACCCAAGCAGTGAAATAATGCAGGGTACCATGCCACCACAAAAATCAGAAGACAAGAAAATCGCAGATCATAAAGATTTCCAACGTAGAGATAGTTTTATCTCTTTCAAGCAAAAAAAAAAATGCAGATAACAACAACGCAAGGCACAACGGGAGATCGCACAGATATAAGGAAGGTCGGCAATGCTGAGATCATGAATTTATTTTATCTAATACTGACATGCAACAGCAGAGTAAGAAGTAATATTTTTATGACTGTCCCACAATTACAATCGCCGAAGAGCAAGGCAGAAACCAATTAATCCAACAAGTACCAAAGCCGTTTGAAGTTAAGTATTTCTCATCTCACAGTGCCAATACAAAAATGATGATAACAATAAGAGAGGGCTAAGGTCCTAATACCTTCTATCATGCAAATGAAAAACATACCGTTGCCTTAACTCCCGCCTCAAATGATGACCCCGCGCTCCGTGCCACTCCTGCTCCGCGCCGCTCCCACTCGCCGACCATAGAGACTACACCGATACGTCCCAGCCAATCACTAGGGGTACTCTACTTCCCCCTTATCCCCCCGAGCTGTAAAGGGGCCACACACTATCTAGATGGTATGTCTAGCTTCCTAGCTCGCCTCGCAAGGTCGAGCTACCACTCCAATCCGAGCTGGAAAATCCCAACTCCTCACAAGTAATCAGTCAAGTCACAAATCCAACAGGGTAACATTACACTAATGGCCGATCCCCGTTCTTCCTCATCTTCCCTTTCTTTTATATCTTTTTTGAACCTCAAACTTTCCCTAAATCACAATTAATTTAAGTTTTAATAAAAATAATTCTAATTATTCTCCATCGCACAAGTGTCGTCCATCCCCCTCTTTTCTCCATTAATTATTTTCTTTAAATTTATTAATTGCCTCAATTCCCTCACCCACCTATAATTGCTCCTAAATTTACTCCTAGGTGTTCCTAGATCCCCTTACATGTTTTAAATACTTTCCCCAAAAATGATGTTGCTAAATTAGCTCAAATTAGAAGGTTCTTAATTGCTGATTCCTTACTATGTTGACCTCGCTTTTTACCATAAGTTCCCATATTTCCTTTATTATGTTTCCTCCATTTACTTAGTTTCCCAATTCTTATTATTCCCTTCTTTCCCCTTTTTATTAAACCCAAAATGGCAGTTGCGCTATTAAATCTTTCCTTTTTATTATTTATTTAATATCTTTTGTACTTTCACAAGTTAAGAAATAATTTCTTCTTTGCAAATTTTTAAATCCCTTAGTTTAATTAAATTCTTACTCTATTCATTTACCCCAAGAGTTTTATGAAGACTAAACTATCACTTAAGTGGGTTTTTGTTTAAATTTTTAATTTTATTCTAGGGTCTTTTCTTAAGGTTAGACTAAATTTTTACCCTAAGAAGTTTTAGACATAGGACTTAGATTCTGAACTGGGCGACACTTGGTTAGGGAAGTTGTTTAAGGATTTATTAAGGTGTTAAAGTCTTAGGGCCATCTAGGTTTGTTTCTTCATATCATCAACATGACGTGCCCTTCAGGACGCACCACGTGCTCCAAGGGTGCCACTCGCCTCGGTTGTTTCTTTTGCGCGACGTGCCCTTCAGGATGCACCACATGCTCCAAGGGTGCCACTCGCTAACTTGTGTTTCTTTTGTGTGACGTGCCCTTCAGGATGTACCACATGCTCCAAGGCTGCCACTCACCAACTTGTGTTTCTTTCACGTGACGTTCCCTTCAGGATGCACCACATGATCCAAGGGTGCCACTCACCAACTTGACTGATTGGTAGACATCTATAACTCCTAGAGTCAACACTCCACCAGGTGAACTTGTGGGAGACTAAGGTCTCTAAGGAATAAGGCCTCTGCCTTATTGTGCCCCCTTTAGAATCATCATGAGAGACTGTCACAGTCTTCCCTCACGGCATTGTGGTTCCTCTGGAACTAGGTAATTGTTAACCTACAGTTCGAGCCACGATGGGAGTGCTAGTAGGCTGTGGCAGGGCTGCTGTCCACACCTCTCCCTCAAACTCTATGGAAATCATGTGTGGCCCCTTTACTCCATATGTGAGTCTGGTCGGCAAGCTATCATCATCCCGCATCATCAACAATCGTGTCAGAACATGTCAACATCATATCATCAAATCAATGAAATATCACAGTAAATAAATCAACCCAAATAGCACACTCCCTGACTCAATCCAGAGTTCAAGGGGTTCCACCGATGCCTCTATATCCTCAAGGTCCAAAACCCTACACACTCAGTAAAACTGATTCAATAGAACCTGTCTACGTCAAAGCAGTAAAACATCATGTCATCTATCATTAGGCATAATAATCAAGGATAAATGTTTTAACATCATAAAAGTCCAGATCACTTGTGAGCAAGTGTCCTCAAAGAATAAGTTTTCTCAGTGTGCCAGAGCGCAAGGTTTGAGGCATCAAGATCCTAACCTATGCACGCAGGCTGCGATTAAGGCCAAACACGAACTTGTTGACCTTTATCTTCTCAGTGTTAAGGTGCGGAGCATACCAGAGAAACTCCATAAAATGTGCCTCGTACTCGGGCACCATACAACCTCCCTGTCGTAACGCGTTGAACTCGTTGAGCTGACAGTCAATGAATTCCTTTGAAAGGTACCTCTCTCGGAACCGTTCCTCAAATAGTTCCCATGACACATCTTCAACGGCCATGTTCAGCTGCGGCAGGAGCGTCTTCCACCATAGAAGAGTGCTCCCCTTCAGTTGAAAGACCGCCATGCGGACCTTCATGTTGGAGGTATAATCATGAAGTGCGAAGCACATCACCATATTCTCCAACCATGCCTCGACGGTGATGCCATCTGGGGCACCAAAGAACTCAAGAAATTTAACCTTCTCGAGTTCATGGTGAATGCTACCTGTAACGGCTGGTGCGCGCTATGGAACCTCAGCGGGTGCTGGCGCCCTGGCCTCGTCTTTGTCCAATCGATTGATCAGTGCCTCTGACATGCGCTGAAAAGATCTCATCATCCCAACAACATCGCCAACTGCTATCTTCTCCTGTCCGAGAACCTGCTCGCCTCCCTGGGGGTTAGACCCCTCAGGCGTGGATTCTACTGGAGGCGTCACACCTCCTCCCCTAGCACCCCGTTGTCTACCTCAGTGACGTCCTCTAACCATGATTACCTACACGCACATAATCAACTCGATCAACAACAGTATAATCAAATCTAATCATGTCAATGAAATCTGTAGCGAATCCCAAGTCGCGGGTCGAACCCGCTCTGATACCATATGTGACATCCTCCTTGTTACGACAACAACTCTGATAACAGGTGCAAATTTTATTTTTGTTTTGTTTTTAAAAGTGTGTGCGCACGTGTAAAAAGGAAACAGACACACTTGACTCTACGTCGCCACCCGATGACTAACAAGACACAACCACGATGATCACAACAAGAAGACATAAGGCACACAACAAGTAACTGCAAGCATTAAATGACCATAGACATAAGGTGCACAACAAGTAACTGCAAGCATTAAATGACATACTGGGTTATGTACAGTACGAACATAGAAGGAAGAATCCATAGTAGTAGATTTTACTATTTATGCACAGGAAAGCAAGGCATTTAATCTTAGTTCTCTTCTCCAGAGAGAGAGAATGTCAGATAGGCTCCTAGCCGACTGCTCAGGCAGAAACTAGTAATCTCTGTTAGGAGGTCGCAGTGGTGGGAACTCTTCCTTTAAAGAGCTCGAGACTACTGATACGACCTTAGAGGTGTGTCACAAGAGTGGAAACCCTGCCTTTAAAGGGCCCAAGACTCTTGATACGACACTAGATTCTTTACACAGAAAAAAATCACACACACAGACTTATATACAGAGCAACTAGCTTTATCAGGTCGAAGAGTCTGATATCATACCCCTGTGGGTTTGGACAATTCCAATTTTAGTACAATCCCTGAAATTAACCCGACAACGAACATACCAAGCAACAAACAATTACCAACCACTACAACAATAGTAAAAAAGGACCACCATGTCCCCTACGGAAGGCGCAAGTCGGAAGGACTCTGACGCCGACCAAACGTGGTTAAGACAAGGTGTTATCTATGACTCAAAAGGGTATTGATTACAGACCAAAACCTCCATTTAAATTTCAATAATCAACGAGTTACCCAACCACCCTGTGGACACAATGTAAAATCAATGATTGCTAAATCTCATCACTAACTTATAACAACTGATTGTACTTAGTTCAAGTAATTCATTATATGTTAACAATCCAACAAATCTCAACAATGTTATCATAAAAATAACAACATTATGCTACTATTAATTTAACTCCGCCATTAACATCATCTTAACATTATCATAACACATCACATCTTATGCCCTAAAATTATTTTAACATTAACATAACCCATCACATCCTATACCCTAAAATTTGATTAGCATTAACATAACACATCCCATCTTATATCATGATGACTTTGCAATTAAAATATCAATACCCAATCACATTACAACTTGTATGCTACCAATGCAATGAAGTTACAATAACCTTACCATAAATGAATCAACATTATATTTATATTACCATAACCTTGCCAATGAATTAATAATAAAAATAAATCATTACCGTAGCATTCAATTACATATTGCTAAACCATTTTATGACATTAATTACAACAAATTTAGTGACAGTACTGTCAGATAACCATATCATCACTATTTATAGTAAATAACATTCAACTAAATAACAAGAATTTTACATTTTAATTGTTTTGAATAACAATGACACTATGGTAACCTTTCCATCACCTAATCATATCCTCACTTTTATATTACAATAATATTCAACTAAATGACAAGGAGTTTACAATGCATGGTTATTACTAACAATTGGAACTATAATGATAAGACCAATAAATAGCCATGTTGTTACCTTTATATTAAATAGTATTGCAATTAAAATAACATGGGTCCTATATTTTAACAATGAATGGAGAATTATACATATAAATTACCAGGGCACAGAATGGCGAAGATATAATGGCGAAGATATACATATAATGGCGAAGATATACATATAAATTACCAGGGAACAGAATGGGGAATTACACAAAAAAAACATGTAACAATGAACTTACCACCCAACCATAACAGAAAACACCCATATTATAATTAAAACACCCACAATCACATATGAAAACCCCCCAGCCATAATTAATACCTACAACGATGCAAACGCCAGCAGAAATAGAAACACCCACAGTCAATAAGGAAAATGCCCACAGTCAAATGAAAATTGCCCACAGTCATATCAGATGCCTATAGCGATACATCGCCATCAGTAATAAAAACGCCCATAGTCAATAAGGAAAATGCCCACAGTCAAATGAAAAATGCCCACTGTGAAATTAAACTCCCACAGAATGTAAATACACCCAATAGAAAAGTAAAAACGCCCATGGCAATGTAAAAACGCCATGGCTGAATGGTTAAAATGCCCTCAATGAAATTAAACACCCACAGAATGTAAATACACCCAATAGAGAAGTAAAAACACCCACGGCAATGTAAAAATGCCATGGCTGAATGGTTAAAATGCCCACTATGAAAATAAACACCCACAGAATGTAAATACACCCAACAGAAAACTAAAAACGCCCACGATAATGTAAAAATGCCATGGTTGAATGGTTAAAACACCCACTATGAAATTAAACGCCCACAGAATGTAAATACACCCAATAGAAAAGTAAAAACGCCCTTACCCAAGCAGTGAAATAATGCAGGGTACCGTGCCACCACAAAAATCAGAAGACAAGAAAATCGCAGGTCATAAAGATTTCCAGCGCAGAGATAGTTTTATCTCTTTCAAGAAAAAAAAAAAACGCAGACAACAACAACGCAAGGCACAAAGGGAGATCACACTGATCTAAGGAAGGTCGGCAATGCCGAGATCATGAATTTCTTTGATCTAATGCCGACATGCAACAACAGAGTAAGAAGTAATATTTTAATGTCTATCCCACAATTACAATCGCCGAAGAGCAAGGCAGAAACCAATTAATCCAACAAGAACCAAAGCCGTTTGAAGTTAAGTATTTCTCATCTCACACTGCCAATACAAAAATGCTGATAAAAATAAGAGAGGGCTAAGGTCCTAATACCTTCTATCATGCAAATGTAAAACATACCGTTGCCTTAACTCCCACCTCGAATGATGACCCCGCGCTCCGTGCCGCTCCTGCTCCGCGCCGCTCCCGCTTGCCGACCATAGAGACTACACCGGTACCTCCCAGCCAATTGCTAGGGGTAATCTGCTTCCCCCTTAGCCCCCCAAGCCACAAAGGGCCACACACTATCCAGATGGTATGTCTAGCTTCCCAGCTCGCCTCGCAAGGCCGAGCTATCACTCCAATCCGAGCTGGAAAATCTCAACTCCTCACAAGTAATCAGTCAAGTCACAAATCCGGTAGCGTAACGTTACGCTAACGGCAGATCCCCCTTATTCCTCATCTTCCCTTTCTTTTATAGCTTTTTTGAACCTCAAACTTTCCCTAAATCACAATTAATTTAAGTTTTAATAAAAATAATTATAATTATTCTCCATCGCACAAGTGTCATCCATCCCCCTCTTTTCTCCATTAATTATTTTCTTTAAATTTATTAATTGCCTCAATTCCCTCACCCACCTAGAATTGCTCCTAAATTTACTCCTAGGTGTTCCTAGATCCCCTTACATGTTTTAAATACTTTCCCCAAAAATGATGTTGCTGAATTAGCTCAAATTAGAAGGTTCTTAATTGCTGATTCCTTACTATGTTGACCTCGCTTTTTACCATAAGTTCCCATATTTCCTTTATTATGTTTCCTCCATTTACTTAGTTTCCCAATTCTTATTATTCACTTCTTTCCCCTTTTTACTAAACCCAAAATGGCAGTTGCGCTATTAAATCTTTCCCTTTTATTATTTATTTAATATCTTTTGTACTTTCACAAGTTAAGAAATAATTTCTTCTTTGCAAATTTTTAAATCCCTTAGTTTAATTAAATTCTTACTCTCTTCATTTACCCCAAGAGTTTTATGAAGACTAAACTATCACTTAAGTGGGTTTTTGTTTAAATTTTTAATTTTATTCTAGGGTCTTTTCTTAAGGTTAGACTAAATTTTTACCCTAAAAAGTTTTAGACTTAGGACTTATATTCTGAACCGGGTGACACTTGGTTAGGGAAGTTGTTTAAGGATTTCTTAAGGTGTTAAAGTCTTAGGGACATCTAGGTTTGTTTCTTCATATCATCAAAGCGACGTGCCCTTCAGGACGCACCACGTGCTCCAAGGGTGCCACTTGCCTCGGTTGTTTCTTTTGCGCGACGTGCCCTTCAGGATGCACCACATGCTCCAAGGGTGCCACTCGCTAACTTGTGTTTCTTTTGTGCGACGTGCCCTTCAGGATGCACCATGTGCTCCAAGAGTGCCACTCGCCAACTTGTGTTTCTTTCGCATGACGTGCCCTTCAGGATGCACCACGTGCTCCAAGGGTGCCACTCACCAACTTGACTGATTAGTAGACATCTATAACCCCTGAAGTCAACACTCTGCCAGGTGAACTTGTGGGATACTAAGGGCTCTAAGGAATAAGGCCCCCGCCTTATTGCGCGCCCTTTAGAATCATCGTGAGTGACTGTTGCAGTCTGCCCTCATGGCATCGTGGATTCTCTCGAACTAGGTAATCGTTAACCTACAGTTCGAGCCACAACGGGAGTGCTAGTAGGATGTGGCAGGGCTGCTGTCCACACCTCTCCCTCAACCTCTCTGGAAATTGTGTGTGGCCCCTTTACTCCATATGTGAGTTTGGTCGGCAAGGTATCATCAGCCTGCATCATCAACAATCGTGTCAGAACATGTCAACATCATATCATCAAATCAATGAAATATCACAGTAAATAAATCAACCCAAATAGCACACTCCCTGACTCAATCCGGAGTCCAAGGGGTTCCACCGATGCTTTTGCATCCTCAAGGTCCAAAACCCTGCACACTCAGTAAAACTGAGTCAATAGAACCTGTCTACATCAAAGCAGTAAAACATCATGTCATCTATCAGAACACATCATAATCAAGGATAAATGTTTTAACATCATAAAAGTCTAGATCACTTGTGAGAAAGTGTCCTCAAAGAATAAGTTTTCTCAGTGCACCAGAGCGGTATGTTACAGTTTCACCAAATTTTGGCATATCGAAAAGATTGGATTGTGGTGGCAAAGAGTAAGATACTGTGGGTAAAGTATCAAATCCACCAGAATCTAAGAAGAGATCGGGATATAAAGAGTAAAAGGAATCATAAATAAGCACATGAAAAGAATATCTTGAGCTATGATATTTAACAATGGTATTCTCAAGACATTCATCTTCATTTTCCTTAAAACTTTCACTCTATTTTGGTGTTAAATTCTTCAACATAATATGATCATCTAAATTTGTCTTTGATACGATAGATAACTCAAAACTTTCATGGAAAACATTTGATATTTCATGTTGATAAGGTAGGATTTGTAGATGAGGGTTTGATATTTCTTCTTTCAATTGTAGATCTACATCTCTAATTAGTTTTATTGGAATATTAGAATGCTTAAGATCATTTTAATCACCTAAGTCTTCTTCAATAACCGAATTTAAATACTGATTAGAGCAAGAGTTAGGAGAGAGAGGACATTCACCTTGACCCAACATCGAATCTTCTTCCACGATGGTCGAGGACTGAAAATACAATGATTTAGAGGAAAAACCAATTTGATTATCAGTAAGAACATTTTCAATAGATTTTACCTCCTTTGCTTGTTGAACATTTTCAATAGATTTTACCTCCCTTGCTTGTTGAACATTTTCAGATGGATCCCTCTCATCCTGTGAACACAATTCTTCTTGCAATTAAGTGATAGTATTTATAACTGCTTCATCATTTGCGATCGAATATGACTGAATGCAAGCATCATAGAGGAGATTTAATACAAGTGACATGTCATCAAGATTAAATTTACAAAGAACATGATGGATTCTTGTCGAAAATCCTTTTGAAGATGAATCGCCATTGATTGGCAAAGTCTCAAATTCTTCACACAATTGATTATAATCATAGATTTCAAAAGCATCTAAAAATTCATCTACAAACTGAAACCAATCAAAAATATGATATGCTGGAAAAGACTCAAACCAATGTATAATCCGACCCCTGAAAGTAAAAGCAAACAATCTGCACAAAACCTTTAAATCATAAATATTATGCTTGATGCATTTACACCAAAACTTGTTAATATGGTCTTTTGCAAATACATTCCCCCCACCATCAAAGGTGAGTATGGACAAAAGAGAGACTGTATTGTTGGGAATATCAGGTAATGAGAAGTGAAAAGCATGTTCCAACACAGTGATTTGGGGAGCCATGGGAAATTAATAAATTTGAAACAAAGACTCCTGGAAGGCCAGCTTGTCAGTCTGGCCCTCCTTCTAGCGCCATTTGTTGACGAGCGAAATTGACCGTCCGTCAACTGGAAGAGAGAGTCCGGTCCGAGGTTGTCTAAATAACCCAAGCCGTTTGGTATAACTCATTCTGATAGGTTTAATGGCTCCATTGGCCAATCTAAAAGTCCTAGAAGAAACAAATAAAATAAATAAAAGAGCTGAAATAAATGACTAATTACTAAACACTATATATATATATGTACATATGTTCTAATGTAATTGTAGTAGTTGTATTTAAGAATAAGATATACAAGTCTCGTTTATTTACATGATTTACAAGTGTAACATCCCGCTCTGGCACACTGAGAAAACTTATTATTTGAGGACACTTGCTCGTAGGTGATATGGACTTTTCTGATGTTAAAACATTTATACTTGGTTATGATGCGTTATGATAGACGACATGTTGTTTTACTATTTGATGTAGGCAGGTGCTATTGACTCAATTGTATTGAGTGTGCAGGGTTTTGGACCTTGATGACGCAGAGGCATCGATGGAACCCCTTGGACTCCGGATTGAGTCAGGGAGTGTGCCAATTGGGTTGATTTATTTACTATGATATTTCATTGATATGATGATTTGATGATTGACATGTTCTAACACGATTGTCAATGATGCAGGCTGACGATAGATGGCCGACCAGACTCACATATGGAGTAAAGGGGCCAAACACGATTTCCAGAGAGGTTGAGGGAAAGGGGTGGACAACAACCCTGCCATCGCCTACTAGCACTCCTGCCGTGGCTCGATTTGTAGGTTAATGATTACCTAGTTCAAGAGGATCCATGATGCCGTGAGGGCAGACTGCGACAGTCACTCACGATGATTCTAAGGGGTGTGCAATAAGGCAGGGGCCTTATTCCTTAGAGCCCTTAGTCTCCCACAGGTTCACCTGGCGGAGTGTTGACTCCAGGGGTTATAGATGTCTACCAATCATTCCAGTTGGCGAGTGGCACCCTTGGAGCACGTGGTGCATCCTGAAGGGCATGTCGCACAAAAGAAACACAAGAAGCGAGTGGCACCCTTGGAGCACGTGGTGCATCCTGAAGGGCACGTCGCACAAAGGAAATGAACGAGGCCAGTGGCACCCTTGGAGCACGTGGTGCGTCCTGAAGGGCACGTCGCATTGATGTGGATGAAGGAAACAAACCGAAATAATCCTAAGACAATAACACCTAAATAAATTCTTAAAACGAATCCCCTAAACAATTGTCATCCAGTCCAAAATCTAAACCTAAGTCAAAAAAAAAAAACTTCCCTAAGATAAAAATTTCTTTTAACCTTGAGGAAAAAGGCCCTAACTCTAACTCTAAAAAGAGCCTAACCCTAATTCTAAATGAAATAGCACCAACAATTATTGACCTAATCCTATACCCAAATATTATTATTAATAGAAATTAACCCTAATAACTATTAAAATAATTAAGCAAAACATCAATAAAAACTTTTAAAGCATAACTCCCATATGAACACAATAGTTTTTCAAAAATTAAACTAATTAATAAATAAACGAATACCGAAAGCCATAGTTTTGATTGACAGAACGCATACCCATCAGTGAATAAATTGAAAGCTTAAGGGGCTAAACTATTTTCCTTAAAACTCATACATAAACTCAGACTGAACCAATAGTAATAAAATTATTAACGAGCGGGAGTTTAAAAGGTTATGAAATTAAAAAAAATAAAAATAAAATGAAAGGATTAATTAGCGCACTTACCTTTTTGTTTTTTTTTTTACAAAAAAAAAGGAGGGAATAATAAAATAGGGAAATGATCCTTTTGATTAATTTAAAGAAAATAATTTTGGGATAAAGGTGGGGGATGAGTGAAACTTGTAAGACAGAGAAATTTTAGGGGGATTTTCTTTAAAAAACTTAAAATAAATGTGAGTTAGGTCAAAACTCGATAAAAAGAAAGGGGGATGAGGGAAAAAGGGGGATGAGCTATTAGGTATTGTTATGCTGCCGAAATGATAAACTGGACTGATTGCTTGTGAGGAGTTGGGATTTTCTCAGCTATATTAGAGTGGTAGCTCAGCCTTGGAGGCCAGCTGGGAAGCTAGGTATACTATCTGGACTGTGTATGGCCCCTTTGCGGCTCGGGGGACTAAGGGGGAAGCAGAGTACCCCTAGCGTTTGGCTGGGAGGTACCGATGTAGTCTCTACGATCGACGAGCAGGAGCGGCACGAAGCAGGAGCGGCACAATGCACATGAGTCATTTGCGGCAAGCGATAAGGCAACGGTATGTTTGTCAGTTTGTAGAGTAGCATGCATTAAACCTATGCTCAGATTTAAATTGAATGTAAAGGACATGCATTCTTTTTCTGTTATTAGCATTTTTATATTGGTATTCAGAGATGAAAAATATTTAAACCCAATATGTGTTGGTTCTCGTTGGATTGACTAGTTCTTATTACTTGGACGATTTTAACTGTGTAACGGATGTAAAAATAAAAAATAAAAAATTAATAACTCTGTTATTGTGATTCGGTGTTTAATGAAAAGGTAAAATTTATGACTTTGGCGATGGCTTTTTGTGACTGCTGTAAATTGACCTGACTGTTTAATGAAGGAAGCTATAGCCTTGCGATCCTCATCCCAGGCTCTGCGATTTTATTTGGCTCCCCTGGGCAGTGGTACCCTGCAATTTTTTTTTACTGTTGTGCAAGGCGATTTTACTTTTCTGTTTTAAAACTTTTTAAATTCCATCTGCCCGACCATTAGCACCTCTCCAATTTTGGAGGTGGCGATTACGTTTCTGAGTCGACCTCTCCTTACCATTTAGACTCAAGCTGCAAATATGGGTATTGGATGCATTTCGAGTTCGCACCCTTGGTTCAGCGTGTTAATTTTCTATTATGTGTATTCATAATCAGCTGGTTTATTTATTTTAATGGCCTTTACATTTAAAAAAAAGGTTAAAACAAAATAATTATCTTTTATATATGAAATATATAATTTTATATGAAAGTTGTATCATATTCCTTCATTACATATATTTTTCTTGTCCACTTATATTCAAATTCAACAGATTTTAATCAGGATACTTCGTTTCTATGTTTGAATGTCTTATATATTAAAAATAGCTTCAGCAAAGAATGTCTAATAGGTTACTCATCATAGGAAGACATGCTCGTATGGTAAACATTAAAAATAAGTGATATGCTCTTACATATTATGTGAAAACAAGATTATTGGCAACAAATCATGTTTTTATACCAACAACATAGCAAATTGTAGAGATCTGAGGTAATTCTTATATATTGTTGAATTAATTTACTTATCGGAAAAGTTGAGCTATTTTATGCGTAAACTACACAGGTCTCCGTTGACTGAACCTACCTGTGCGCAACGCTGTGGGGGTTTGATTCATTTGCTGTGCACTTTAAGTTCACATTGCACCTTAAAATTTAAGTTGAGTTTCGCTCAGAATTGTAATGAACCCTGGATTGAAGGTTTACGCCCAAAAACAAAAACTTACGCATTGTAGTTCATTTCTGAACTGGCAATACTGCTGCTGATTGGAAGTTGTTAACCTGCGTGGGGTTGAAATTACCTTTCCGAAACCGCCAGCTGACTAGAATTGTTTTGGGTGTGACGCGTCACTCACCCTTGATTGTTCGCTTGTTGTTTTAGAACGTAGAGCCTCTGTCCAACCCACCTCTTTCTTACCTATGGTTCTGCCTTAAACCAAAATGAAGAGGATAATTCCGTGCACGGGTTTGGATCTAGCTACATGCTTCTCACTTAGGGTGCGAGAGGTCTTGAGCTCATTTCGTGGAGTGTCTTTTTATTTCTTCATTACCCAAGCCAGTCCAAATTAATACCTTTTCTTTTACCCACAAAACCCGTGGGGTTACCGACTGCACTATCGCATTGTTTCTGGCAATGTTACCCAGTCGTCGGTGTGATCACTGGGTAGGAATACGAGGTAGTGCCTTAATTGTATGGTGTCTGCCTGTCTCTCACGTCTGCGTCCTTTATTCCTGCGCCCCTATACCCCATCATGCGATGCACTCTTTAATTCAACCAGGGCGGTGGGCAGTCCTCCTGACAGCATGATGACAAGTGTCGGATGTGCCTTCATGCTGGAAGGAAGTGACGGTACCTGGGTAATTGAGTTTAGCCTGGATGCCTTCACCCTCGCCATTGTCTCCATTAGATAGCGCCTCCCTTGCACAATTCCTTTGGCCTTAATGTAACCACCCAGTTTTAGAATGATTGAAACAACGACGTCAGTGAACGCAGACACTGTTTTAGAATGAAGCTCAATTGGCATTTATCGGTTAGTTCTGTGTCGGATATATTACAACTGTCATGGTTTTATGCTTTTAGAATGGACTAGTTCGGTTGAGTCATATTGCAGTTGCCTTGGTTCTATGTTACTAGAATGGCTTATTTCTGTTTTCATAAAACCTTGGCTAGATATTATAATGAATCAGATTATAACAGATGTATGGGAATGTATTTGTAATGAATGAATGAATTGTTATTGTGAAAGGTAATCGTAATAAATGTAAGGGAGTATCATTGAAATATTATTACATTATGTTAGGGTAATTGTAATGTAAGATAATGTTATGGTAATGTGATGTCATCATGTTATTGCAATATCACTACGTTATATTATAATGAATGTAAGGTAATGCTATTTTAATGAATCGTCTTATGATATGATGTATGAATTATAATGTAAGGAATTGATAGTGTAATCTAATGCATTATATAGAATGTTAATATCTTAATCATTAGTGTAATGACCTTGCAGCTTAGATGGTTAAATTGCAAAGTCCTTATATCATAAATGTAAGGATGCTAGCGCTATGGTGATGTCATTGTAGTTTATCATGAAATTAGTTAGTGAATTTGTGAAGTCTTTATATTATCAAGGTAATGAAGCTAACCCTTGTGGGATGATTGATAACATAAAATTTACAATGATGGTGTCAAATGATTTCAGAATAATTTGTTAATTATTGAGCTGTAATGAAAGATTAATTGTTACTTATTGCGTTAAAACACATTTACAACCATTCATTATATTTATGATTATAATTGATAACTTTTTATCTTGTTAGATGTTAAACCAGTCAAAGTTTTAGTCTTGTACTATAGGGGTCCCTTGAATGTGTTTTAGAGGGTACTTTGATGACGATTTATGATTTAGAGTTGCAGAAAGGAATGAATTTAAGACTCATATAGCTGCTAGTCCCTTGTTAAATTAAGATTGTGCTGGGTTGTAAAACTTTGTGTGTTGGGTCGGCTTGTGTTGGGTCGGCTTGTGTTGGGAGGGATGTAGACACCCCCATGTAGCCTTAGTATATATGTCTGTGTGTGTGTTTTTTTTTTTCTGTGTAAAGAATCTAGTGCCGTATCAAGAGTATCGGGCCCTTTAAGAGTAGGGTTTCCACTCTTGTGACACACCTGAGGGGATTACTAGTTTCTACCTGAGCAGTTGGCCAGGAGCCTATTTGACCTTCTCTCTCTCTGGAGCAGAGGACTAAGATTAAAAGCCCTGCTTTTCTACGCAGAAATAGTAAACTCCGCTACTATGGATTCTTCCATCTATGAATGTACTGTACATAACACCTTGTGTCATTTTCTGCTTACAGCTGCTTGTTGTGCGCCTTATGTCAT
>JASDQU010104201.1:59331-86585 GCA_032191745.1 Picea mariana | reverse complement strand
TCCCACATGTTCATCTGGTGGAGTGTTGACTCCAGGGGTTATAGATGTCTACCAATCAGTCCAGTTGGCGAGTGGCACCCTTGGAGCACGTGGTGCATCCTGAAGGGCACGTCGCACAAAAGAAACACAAGAAGCGAGTGGCACCCTTGGAGCATGTGGTGCATCCTGAAGGGCACATCGCGCAAAGGAAACAAACGAGGTGAGTGGCACCCTTGGAGCACGTGGTGCATCCTGAAGGGCACGTCGCATTGATGTGGATGAAGGAAACAAACCGAAATATCCCTAAGACAATAAATCCTAAATAAATTCTTAAAACGACTCCCCTAAACAATTGTCGTCCAGTCCAAAATCAAAAGCTAAGTCAAATAAAAAAAAACTTCTCTAAGATAAAAATTTCATTTAACCTTGAGGAAAAAGGCCCTAACTCTAACTCTAAAAAGAGCCTAACCCTAATTCTAAATGAAATAGCTCCAATAATTATTGACCTAATCCTATACCCAAATATTATTATTAATAGCAATTAACCCTAATAACCATTAAAATAATTAAGCAAAACATCAATAAAAAATTTTAAAGCATAACTCCCATATGAATGCAATAGTTTTTCAAAAATTAAACTAATTCATAAATAAACAGATACCGAAAGCCATAGTTTTGATTGACAGAACACATACCTATCAATGAATAAATTGAAAGCTTAAGGGGATAAACTATTTTCCTTAGAACTCATACATAAACTCAGACTGAACCAATAGTAATAAAATTATTAACGAGCAGGAGTTTAAAAGGTTATGAAATTAAAAAAATTAAAAATAAAATGAAAGGATTAATTAGCGCACTTACCTTTTTGGTTTTTTTTTTTACAAAAAAAAAGGAGGGAATAATAAAATAGGGAAATGAGCCTTTTGATTAATTTAAAGAAAATAATTTTGGGAGAAAGGTGGGGGATGAGTGACACTTGTAAGACAGAGAAATTTTAGGGGGATTTTCTTTAAAAAACTTAAAATAAATGTGAGTTAGGTCAAAACTCGATAAAAAGAATGGGGGATGAGGGAAAAAGGGGAATGAGCTATTAGGTATTGTTATGCTGCCGAAATGGTAAATTGGACTGATTGCTTGTGAGGAGTTGGGATTTCCTCAGCTGTATTAGAGTGGTAGCTCAGCCTTGGAGGCGAGCTGGGAAGCTAGGTATACTATCTGGACTGTGTGTGGCCCCTTTGCGGCTCGGGGGGCTAAGGGGGAAGCAGAGCACCCCTAGCATTTGGCTGGGAGGTACTGGTGTAGTCTCTACGGTCGGCGAGTAGGAGCGGTGTGGAGCATGAGCAGCACGGAGCACAGGAGTCATTTGCAGCAAGTGATAAGGCAACAATATGTTTGTCAGTTTGTAGAGTAGCATGCATTAAACCTATGCTCAGGTTTAAATTGAATGTAAAGGACATGCATTCTTTTTCTGTTATTAGCATTTTTATATTGGTATTCAGAGATGAAAAATATTTAACCCCAATATGTGTTGGTTCTCCTTGGATTGACTAGTTCTTATTACTTGGACTATTTTAACTGTGTAACGGATGTAAAAAAATAAAATAAAAATTAATAACTCTGTTATTGTGATTCAGTGTTGAATGAAAAGGTAAAATTTATGACTTCAGCGATGGCTTTTTGTGACTGCTGTAAATTGACCTGAGTGTTTAATAAAGGAAGCTCTGGCCTTGCGATCCTCATCCCAGACTCTGCGATTTTATTTGGCTCCCCTAGGCAGTGGTACCCTACAATTTTTTTTTACTGTTGTGCAAGGCGATTTTACTTTTCTGTTTTAAAACTTTTTAAATTCCATCTTCCTGACCATTAGCACCTCTGCAATTTTGGAGGTAGCGATTACGTTTCTGAGTCGACCTCTCCTTACCATTTAGACTCAAGCTGCAAATACAGGTATTGGATGCATTTCGAGTTCGCACCCTTGGTTCAGCGTGTTAATTTTCTATTATGTGTATTCATAATCAGCTGGTTTATTTACTTTAATGGCCTTTACATTTAAAAAAAAGGTTAAAACAAAATAATTATCTTTTATATATGAAATATATAATTTTATATGAAAGTTGTATCATATTCCTTCATTACATATATTTTTCTTGTCCACTTATATTCAAATTCAACAGATTTTAATCAGGATACTTCCTTTCTATGTTTGAATGTCTTATATATTAAAAATAGCTTCAGCAAAGAATGTCTAATAGGTTACTCATCATAGGAAGACATGCTAGTATGGTAAACATTAAAAATAAGTGATATGCTCTTACATATTATGTGAAAACATGATTATTGGGAACAAATCGTGTTTTTATACCAACAACATAGCTAATTGTAGAGATCTGAGCTAATTCTTATATATTGTTGAATTAATTTAATTATTGGAAAAGTTGAGCTATTTTATGGGTAAACTACACAGGTCTCTATTGACTGAACCTACCTGTGCGCAACGCCGTGGGGGTCTGATTCGTTTGCCGTGCACTTTAAGTTCACATTGCGCCTTAAAATTTAAGTTGAGGTTCACTCAGAATTGTAATGAACCCTGGATTGAAGGTTTACACCCAAAAACAAAAACTTACGCATTGTAGTTCATTTCTGAACTGGAAATACTGCTGCTGATTGGAAGTTGTTAACCTCCCTGGGGTCGAAATTACCTTTCCGAAACCGCCAGCTGACTAGAATTTTTTTTGGTGTGATGCATCACTCACTCTTGACTATTTGCTTGCTGTTTTAGAATGTAGAGCCTCTATCCAGCCCACCTCTTCCTTACCTATGCTTCTGCCTTAACCCAAAATGAAGAGGAGAATTCCGTATGCGGGTTTGGGTTTAGCTGCATGCTTCTCGCTTAGGGTGCGAGAGCTCCCGAGCTCATTTCGTGGAGTGTCCTTTTATTTATTTATTACCCGATCCAGTCCAAATTAATACCTTTTCTTTTACCCACAAAACCAGTGGGGTTACCGGCTGCACCATCGCATTGTTCCTGGCAATGTTACCCAGTCATCGGTGTGGTCGCTGGGTAGGAATCTGAGGTAGCGCTTTAATTGTATGGCGTCTTCCTGTCTCTCACCTCTGCGTCCTTTATTCCTGTGCCCCTATACCCCAGCACGTGGCGCACTCTGTAATTCAACCAGGGCAGTGGGAAGTTCTCCTGACAGCGTGATGACAAGTGTCAGATGTGCCTTCATGCTGGAAGGCAGCGACGGTACCTGGGTAATTGAGTTTAGCCTGGATGCCTTCACCCTCACCATTGTCTCCATTAGATAGCGCCTCCCCTGCACAATTCCTTTAGCCTTAATGTAACCGCCCAGTTTTAGAATGATTGAAATAGCGACGTCAGTGAACGCAGACACCGTTTTAGAATGAAGCTCAGTTGACATTTATCGGTTAGTTCTGTGTCGGATATATTACAGCTGTCATGGTTTTATGCTTTTAGAATGGAATAGTTCGGTTGAGTCATATTGCAGTTGCCTTGSTTCTATRTTACTAGAATGGMTTAGTTMTGTTTTCATAAAACCTTGACTGTATATTATAATGAATCATATTATAACGGATGTATGGGAATGTATTTGYAATGAATGAATGAAATGTTATTGTGAAAGGTAATCGTAATAAATGTAAGGAAGTATTATTGAAATATTATTACATTATGTTAGGGTAATTGTAATGTAAGATAAYGTTATGGTAATGTGAKGTCARCATGWTATTRCAATATTACTACATTATATTATAATGAATGTAAGGTAATGCTATTTTAATGAATCGTCTTAYGATRGAATGTATGAATTATAATGTGARGAATTGATAGTGTAATCTAATGMATTATATTGGAATGTTAATGTSTTAATCATTAGTGTAATGACCTKGCAKCTTAGATGGTTAAATTGCAAAGTCCTTATATCATAAATGTAAGGATGCTAGYGCTATGGTGATGTCATTGTAGTTTATCATGAAATTAGTTAGTGAATTTGBGAAGTCTTTATATTATCAAGGTAATGAWGCTAACCCTTGTGGGATGATTGATAACRTAAAATTTACAATGATGGYRTCAAATGATTTCMGRATAATTTGTTAATTATTGAGCTGTAATGAAAGATTAATTGTTACTTATTGCGTTAAAACACATTTACAACCATTCATTATATTTATGATTATAATTGATAACTTTTTATCTTGTTAGATGTTAAACCAGTCAAAGTTTTAGTCTTGTACTATAGGGGTCCCTTGAATGTGTTTTAGAGGGTACCTTCATGATGACTTATGATTTAGAGTTGTGGAAAGGAATGAATTTAAGACTCATATAGCTGCTAGTCCCTTGTTAAATTAAGATTGTGCAGGGTTGTAAAAATTTGTGTGTTGGTTCAGCTTGTGTCGGGCGGGATGTAGACACCCCCATGTAGCCTTAGTATATATGTCTGTGTGTGTGTTTTTTTTTTCTGTGTAAAGAATCCAGTGCCGTATCAAGAGTCTCGGGCCCTTTAAAGACAGGGTTTCCACTCTTACAACACACCTGAGGGGATTACTAGTTTCTACCTGAGCATTCGGCCAGGAGCCTATCTGACCTTCTCTCTCTCCGGAGCAGAGGACTAAGATTAAACCCCCTGCTTTTCTGTGCAGAAATAGTAAAATCCGCTACTATGGATTCTTCCATCTATGACTGTACTGTGCATAACACCTTGTGTCATTTTCTGCTTACAGCTGCTTGTTGTGCGCCTTATGTCATTGGTCGTTAAAGCTTGCAGTTACTTGTTGTGTGTCTTATGTCTTCTTGTGGTGATCATCGTGGTTGCGTATTGTGAGTCATCGGGTGGCGACGTAGAGTTAAGTATGTCTGTTTCCTTTTACACACGTGCACACACTTTAAAGGAAAACAAATAAAAAAAAAAAAAATTCACCTATTCTCAGAGTTGTTGTCATAACGAGGAGGACGTTACATATGGTATCAGAGCGAGGTTCGACCCGCGACTTGGGGTTCACTACAAATTTCGTTGACATGAGTTGGTTTTATTATACTATTGCTGATCAGGTTAATTGTGTGTGTGCAGGTAATCATGGTTAGAGGACAACGCGGAGGTAGACGATGGGGTGCTAGGGGAGGAGGTGCAACACCTCCAGTAGCATCCATCCTGAGGGGTCTAACCCCTAGGGAGGCGAGAAAGTTCTCGGACAGGAGAAGATAGCGGTTGGCGATGTTATTGGGATGATGAGATCCTTTCAGTGCATGTCCAAGGCTCTGATCAGCCGATTGGACAGAGACGAGGCCAGGGCATCAGCACCTGCTGAGGTTCCACCGCGCGCACCGACCATTACAGGTAGCATTCACCGTGAACTTGAGAAGGTAAAATTTCTCGAGTTCTTTGGTGCCCGGATGATGCAGCCACCGAGGTATGGTTGGAGAACATGGCGATGTGCTTCACACTTCATGATTATACCTCCAACATGAAGGTCCGCATGGCGGTCTTTCAACTGAAGGGGAGCACTCTTCTATGGTGGAAGATGCTCCTGCTGCAACTGAACATGGCCGTGGAAGATATGTCATGGGAACTATTCGAGGAACGGTTCCAAGAGAGGTACCTTTCAGAGGAATTCATTGAGCAACAACTCAATGAGTTCAACGCATTACGATAGGGAGGTCGTACGGTGCCCGAGTATGAGGCACGTTTCATGGAGCTCCTCCGGTATGCTCTGCACCTTAACACTGAGAAGCTCAAGGTCAACCGTTTCGTGTTTGGCCTAAACAGCAGCTTGCGTGCAAAGGTTAGGATCTTGATGCATCAAACCTTGCATGAAGTTGTCCAAAAGGCCCTAATAGCAGAGGAGGAGCTTATCAGTGGGGGTCAGAGTAGGACTCCGACGAGACCCGCAGGGCAGGGTTCATCTGGTACACCGCAGCATCAGACACTAGCGAGACATACGCCGGGATATCATGGCTTCCAGAGGGGACCCACTGTTGCTACACCCCGACAACCGTCGCTTCAGCAGCGGACACCTTATCGAGGACCACAGCACCAGCAGTAGCGTCGCCTGTAGCAGCAACAGTTCAGGCTTGTTCAGCAGAACAGACCTAGTTTCCAGGCTGGTAGGCCGTCTTCTTCTACTTCGGGCACCAGGATTACTGGGCCGAAGAAGGGGTGTTGGACGTGTGGGGAGCCACACTACCAGCGCGACTGTCCTGTGGAGAGGGCCAGAGCGTCCGGATCAGCCAGACCCGCTACCGTGGGAGATACTGGCAAGGCCCATCGATTCATGCAACAGTGAATAACTGCCAGGTAGAGCACCAGTCAACGGTGCTCGAGACGACAGGTACTATTGCTGACCAGACCCTTAGAATTTTGATAGACCCAGGATCTACTGAGAGTTTCATTTCTGGTGCAGCACTAAAAAAGATTAAGGTAAAGGCAGTCGAACAGGATGAGTTTAGCTTCGTGGAGATGGCTTCGGGAGCCAAACAGAAGGTTGGAGGAAAGGTTACGGGCTGTGCCCTTAACCTGGGAGAGTTTGTCACGAGGGTCAACTTGTACGTCACGATATTAGGATCTTATTACGTCATGATCCATATGGATTGGTTGGAATCGCATGAGGCGATACTCAACTGTAAGACGAAACAATTGAGCTTGGTCGATGATGAAGGATAGAGACGTGTGATTGTAGGATGAAAGCAGGGAGTATCCCTGAGGTTCATCTCTTCCTTACAGTTATGGAAGAGTATGTGCAAGGGGTGCAATCTTTATGCAATCCTTGCGCTAAATGAAAAGGGAGTAGCGGAAGGTCTAGAACACTTTCCGGTGGTGAAGGAGTTTGCGGACATATTTCTAGAGGAGTTGCCTGGGATGCTGCCGAAAAGGGAACTGGAGTTTACCATAGACCTGAAACCAGGAACCAAACCGATAACAAGAACGCCTTATCGAATGTCGACTCTGGAGTTGCAAGAGTTGAAAATGCAACTGAAGGAGTTGTTGGACCTGGGACTGATACGTCCTAGTGTGTCACCGTGGGGTGCACCAGTTATTTTCATACGAAAGAAGGACGAATCATGGAGGCTTTGCATTGACTACCGTCAACTGAACAAGGCTACGATCAAGAATCAGTATCCCTTACCAAGAATTTATGATCTATTAGATCAAATGAAGGGTGCGACGGTGTTCTCCAAGATCGATTTGCGATTCGGGTATCACCAGTTATGGATCAAGGAGGATGACATCCCTAATACCGCCTTTAAGAGGATATTTGGACATTACGAGTTTACTGTTTTACCGTTTGGATTGACAAACACCCCAGGGGTATTCATGAGCTTGATGAACGGGGTGTTCCGGGAGTACTTGGACAAGTTTGTCCAAGTATTCATTGACGATATCTTGATCTACTCTTGGATGACAGAGGAGCATGATCAGAACTTGCGCTTGGTACTACAGTGTCTACGAATGCACAAATTGTATGGGAAGCTGTCGAAATGCTCTTTTTACCAATTGAGGATTCACTACCTAGGGCATGTCATCTCTGGCGAAGGTATCGCCGTGGATCCAGCCAAGGTTGAGGCTATTATGGAATGGCCTACACTGACGAATGTCACAGAAGTGCATAGTTTTATGGGTTTAGTAGGATACTATCGACGGTTTGTCGAGGGATTTTCAAAGATAGCAAATCCGATCACGGAATTGCAGAAGAAAAACAAGAAGTTTGTTTGGACCGAGAAATGCGCGGAAGCATTTCGGAGGCTTAAGGAGTTGTTGACCACAACGACGATACTAAAGGTCCCTGACATGGATGCAGAATTCTTGGTATGCACTGACGCATCCAAGGAAGGATTAGGCGGAGTCTTGATGCAAGACGGACGAGTGATTGCTTACATTTCGAGGAAGCTGAGAAGACATGAGGAGAACTATGCGACGCAGGATTTGGAGTTATTAGCCATTGTTTATGCCTTGAAGGTTTGGAGACACTACCTTGTTGGACAAAAATTTGAATTAAATATTGATCATTGTGGGCTGCAACACATTTTCACGCAAAGCAACTTGAACGTGCGACAACGGCGTTGGTCGGAATTGCTTAGCGAGTATGACTTCGAGATTACTTACATAAAGGGAACAATGAACCGAGTGGCTGATGCTTTGAGTCAAAGACCACGCATATTTTTGGTGTTGCCACTTCAGACGAATCTACGTGAGAAGATTCTCACTTTACAGCGTGACGATGACTGGTACAAAGAAGTCGAGGATTTTATCGGACAAAACACTATGATGGTACCACGATATGAGGGATTTTAGTTTGATAGCGATGGGTTATTGAGGTTTAGAGTCCGCATTTACGTACCGCCTAACGACGAGTTGAGGATGTTGATCCTGAGTGAGGCTCATAGAGAAATTTACATGGCTCACCCAGGAGTTACGAAGATGAGGGCAGACCTTAAACCCTTATTCTTCTGGAAGGGAATGAAGGCCGACATAGTCAACTTTGTGGCTAGATGTCTAGAGTGTCAGCAGGTAAAGGCTGAACATAGACACCCGACAGGATTACTTCAACCACATGCCATTCTGGAATCGAAATGGGAATTTATTTCGATGGATTTTATTGTTGGATTGCCACTAATGGGAAGGAGACACGACTCAATTTTTGTAGTAGTAGACACTCTGACGAAGAGTGCTCACTTTATTCCTACGTGTACGATGTATCAGGCACCTGACAAAGCGAGAGTTTTCATCAGTGAGATTGTGAGGCCGCATGGCGTGCCTAAGAAGATTATATCCGATCGAGGATCGGTGTTTACTGGATGATTTTGGATGATTTTCCAAGAGGCCTTGGAAACCCAACTTAATTTTAGTACGGCGTATCACCCAGAGACTGACGGACAGACCGAACACATGAACCAAACCTTGGAAGACATGTTTCACATGTACATGATGGACCAACAAAAGCGTTGGGAGGAATTCTTGCCTCTAGTAGAGTTCGCTTACAACAACAGTTACCAGAGAACCATTAAGATGGCACCTTTTGAGTTTCTTTATGGGTGACTGTGTCGGACGCCCTTGAGTTGGGATCGGCTTGAGGATAGGGTCCTGGTGGGACCATAAGTGATCCAAGAAATGGAAGAGAAAATGCAAACCATAAGACAAAGGATTAAAGAAGCGCATGATCGATAGAAGAGTTATGCCGATGCGCATTGAGTCGACCGTAGTTACGAGGTCGACGATCGAGTCTTCTTGCAGGTTAAACCGCATAAGAGTTCGATCAAGTTTGGAAAGGGAGCTAAAATCTCTCCTAGGTTCGTGGGACCTTTTGAGATTGTGGAGAGAAAGGGGCCCGTGGCCTATCAACTAGCCTTGCCTGATTCTTTGAGGCGTATGCACGATTTTTTTCATGTATCTGTTTTGAGACATTATATTAGTGATTCTACACACGTGATTGACATGAGTTCCTTGCAGGTATCGGACGAGGGAGTGCTCACGGCTGAGCCGGTCCGCATCTTAGATCATCGCGTTCGATAGTTACGACGTTGAACGGTAGATTAGGTCAAGGTCCAGTGGGACAGTTATAGTCCACACTCGGTGACCTGGGAGGGTGCATATGATATGCGCCAGCAGTTTCCATTTTTGTTTGATAGATAGACTTATGATACCGTGGTACTTTTATTTCATCATTATACTGAGAAACTTCGGGACGAAGTTTAGACCAAGAGGGGGTGTATGTAACATCCCGCTATGGTACACTGAGAAAACTTATTATTTGAGGACACTTGCTCGCAAGTGATCTGGACTTTTCTGATGTTAAAACATTTATACTTGGTTATGATGTGTTATGATAGATGACATGTTGTTTTACTATTTGATGTAGACAGGTGCTATTGACTCAATTGTATTGACTGTGCAGGGTTTTGGACCTTGATGATACAGAGGCATCGGTGGAACCCCTTGGACTCTGGATTGAGTCAAGGAGTGTGCTAATTGGGTTGATTTATTTACTGTGATATTTCATTGATTTGATGATTTGATGATTGACATGTTCTGACATGATTTTCGATGATGCAGGCTGACGATATATTTCCAACCAGACTCACATATGGAGTAAAGGGGCCACAGGAGATTTCCATAGAGGTTGAGGGAGAGGGGTGGACAACAGACCTGCCATTGCCTACTAGCACTCCCGCCATGGCTCGAACTGTAGGTTAACAATTACCTAGTTCGAGAGGATCCACGATGCCGTGAGGGCATACTACGACAGTCGCTCACGATGATTCTAAGGGGTGCACAATAAGTCAGGGGCCTTATTCCTTAGAGCCCTTAGACTCCCACAGGTTCACCTGGTGGAGTGTTGACTCCAGGGGTTATAGATGTCTACCAATCAGTCCAGTTGGCGAGTGGCACCCTTGGAGCATGTGGTGCATCCTGAAGGGCACGTCGCACAAAAGAAGCACAAGAAGCAAGTGGCACCCTTGGAGCACGTGGTGCATCCTGAAGGGCACGTCACACAAAGGAAACGAACGAGGCGAGTGGCACCCTTGGAGCACGTGGTGCGTCCTGAAGGGCACGTCACATTGATGTGGATGAAGGAAAAAAACCGAAATATCCCTAAGACAATAACGCATAATAAATTCTTAAAAGGAATCCCCTAAACAATTGCCATCTAGTCCAAAATCTAAACCTAAGTCAAATAAAAAAAAAACTTCTCTAAGATAAAAATTTCGTTTAACCTGGAGGAAAAAGGCCCTAACTCTAACTCTAAAAAGACCCTAACCCTAATTCTAAATGAAATAGCTCCAATAATTATTGACCTAATCCTATACCCAAATATTATTATTAATACCAATTAACCCTAATAACCATTAAAATAATTAAGCAAAACACCAATAAAAACTTTTAAAGCATAACTCCCATATGAATGCAATAGTTTTTCAAAAATTAAACTAATTCATAAATAAACAAATACCGAAAGCCATAGTTTTGATTGACAGAACACATACCCATTAGTGAATAAATTGAAAGCTTAAGGGACTAAACTATTTTCCTTAAAACTCATACATAAACTCAGACTGAACAAATAGTAATAAAATTATTAACGAGCGGGAGTTTAAAAGGTTATGAAATTAAAAAAAAAATAGAATAAAATGAAACGATTAATTAGCGCACTTACCTTTTTGTTTTTTTTTTTTACAAAAAAAAAGGAGGGAATAATAGAATAGGGAAATGAGCCTTTTGATTAATTTAAAGAAAATAATTTTGGGAGAAAGGTGGGGGATGAGTGACACTTGTAAGACAGAAAAATTTTAGGGGGATTTTCTTTAAAAAACTTAAAATAAATGTGAGTTAGGTCAAAACTCGATAAAAAGGAAGGGGGATGAGGGGAAAAGGGGGATGAGCTATTAGGTATTGTTATGCTGCCGAAATGGTAAACTGGACTGATTGCTTGTGAGGAGTTGGGATTTTCTCAGCTGTATTAGAGTGGTAAATGAGACTTGGAGGCGAGCTGGGAAGCTAGGTATACTATTTGGACTGTGTGTGGCCCCTTTGCGGCTTGGAGGGCTAAGGGGGAAGCAGAGTACCCCTAGCATTTGGCTGGGAGGTACCGATGTAGTCTCTATGGTCGATGAGCAGGAGTGGCGTGGAGCAGGAGCGGCACAGAGAACATGAGTCATTTGAGGCAAGTGATAAGCCAACGGTATGTTTGTCAGTTTGTAGAGTAGCATGCATTAAACCTATGCTCAGATTTAAATTGAATGTAAAGGACATGCATTCTTTTTCTGTTATTAGCATTTTTATATTGGTATTCAGAGATGAAAAATATTTAACCCCAATATGTATTGGTTCTCGTTGGATTGACTAGTTCTTATTACTTGGACGATTTTAACTGTGTAACGGATGTAAAAAAAAAATAAAAAATTAATAACTCTGTTATTGTGATTCGGTGTTGAATGAAAAGGTAAAATTTATGACTTTGACGATGTCTTTTTGTGACTACTGTAAATTGATCTGAGTGTTTAATGAAGGAAGCTCTAGCCTTGCGATCCTCATCCCGGACTCTGCGATTTTATTTGGCTCCCCTGGGCAGTGGTACCCTACAATTTTTTTTTACTGTTGTGCAAGGCGATTTTACTTTTCTGTTTTAAAACTTTTTAAATTCCATCTGCTCGACCATTAGCACCTCTGCAATTTTGGAGGTAGCTATTACGTTTCTGAGTTGACCTCTTCTTACCATTTAGACTCAAGCTGCAAATACGGGTATTGGATGCATTTCAAGTTCGCACCCTTGGTTCAGCGTGTTAATTTTCTATTATGTGTATTCAGAATCAGCTGGTTTATTTATTTTAATGGCCTTTACATTTTAAGAAAAGGTTAAAACAAAATAATTATCTTTTATATATGAAATATATAATTTTATATGAAATTTGTATCATATTCCTTCATTACATATATTTTTCTTGTCCACTTATATTCAAATTCAACAGATTTTAATCAGGACACTTTGTTTCTATGTTTGAATGTCTTATATATTAAAAATAGCTTCAACAAAGAATGTCTAATAGGTTACTCATCATAGGAAGACATGCTCGTACGGTAAACATTAAAAATAAGTGATATGCTCTTACATATTATGTGAAAACATGATTATTGGGAACGAATCATGTTTTTATACCAACAACATAGCTAATTGTAGAGATCTGAGCTAATTCTTATATATTGTTGAATTAATTTACTTATCGGAAAAGTTGAGCTATTTTATGCGTAAACTACACAGGTCTCCGTTGACTGAACCTACTTGTGCGCAACGCCGTGGGGGTCTGATTCGTTTGCTGTGCACTTTAAGTTCACATTGTGCCTTACAATTTAAGTTGAGGTTCGCTCAGAATTGTAATGAACCCTGGATTGAAAGTTTATGCCGAAAAACAAAAACTTACGCATTGTAGTTCATTTCTAAACTGGCAATACTACTGCTGATTGGAAGTTGTTAACCTGCTTGGGGTCGAAATTACCTTTCCGAAACCGCCAGCTGACTAGAAGTTTTTTGGGTGTGATGCATCACTCACCCTTGACTGTTCGCTTGCTATTTTAGAACATAGAGCCTTTGTCTAGCCCACCTCTTCCTTACCTGTGGTTCTGCCTTAACCCAAAATGAAGAGGAGAATTCCATGCGTGGGTTTGGGTCTAGCTGCATGCTTCTCGCTTAGGGTGCGAGAGGTCCCGAGCTCATTTCGTGGAGTGTCTTTTTATTTCTTCATTACCCGAGCCAGTCCAAATTAATACCTTTTCTTTTACCCACAAAACCTGTGGGGTTACCGGCTGCACCATCGCGTTGTTCCTGGCAATGTTACCCAATCGTCGGTGTGGTCGCTGGGCAGGAATCCGAGGTAGCGCATTAATTGTATGGCATCTTCCTATCTCGCACCTCTGCGTCCTTTATTCCTGCTCCCCTATACCCCAACACGCAGTGCACTCTTTAATTCGACCAGGGCGATGGGCAGTCCTCCTGACAGCGTGATGACAAGTGTCGGATGTGCCTTCATGCTGGAAGGCAGCGACGGTACCTGGGTAATTGAGTTTAGCCTAGACGCCTTCACCCTCACCATTGTCTCCATTAGATAGCGCCTCCCCTGTGCAATTCTTTTAGCCTTAATGTAACCGCCCAGTTTTAGAATGATTGAAACAACGACGTCAGTGAACACAGACACCATTTTAGAATGAAGCTCAGTTGGCATTTATCGGTTAGTTCTATGTCGGATATATTACAGCTGTCATGGTTTTATGATTTTAGAATGGAATAGTTTGGTTGAGCCATATTGCAGTTGCCTTGGTTCTATGTTACTAGAATGGCTTAGTTCTGTTTTCATAAAACCTTGACTATATATTATAATGAATCAGATTATAACGGATGTATGGAATGTATTTGTAATGAATGAATGAATTGTTATTGTGAAAGGTAATCGTAATAAATGTAAGGGAGTATTATTGAAATATTATTACATTATGTTAGGGTAATTGTAATGTAAGATAATGTTATGGTAATGTGATGTCAGCATGTTATTTCAATATCACTACATTATATTATAATGAATGTAAGGTAATGCTATTTTAATAAATAGTCTTATGATGGCATGTATGAATTATAATGTGAGGAATTGATAGTGTAATCTAATGCATTATATGGAATGTTAATGTCTTAATCATTAGTGTAATGACCTTGCAGCTTAGATGGTTAAATTGCAAAGTCCTTATATCATAAATGTAAGGATGCTAGCGCTATGGTGATGTCATTGTAGTTTATCATGAAATTAGTTAGTGAATTTGCGAAGTCTTTATATTATCAAGGTAATGATGCTAACCCTTGTGGGATGATTGATAACGTAAAATTTACAATGATGGCGTCAAATGATTTCAGGATAATTTGTTAATTATTGAGTTGTAATGAAAGATTAATTGTTACTTATTGCGTTAAAACACATTTACAACCATTCATTATATTTATGATTATAATTGATAACTTTTTATCTTGTTAGATGTTAAACCAGTCAAAGTTTCAGTCTTGTACTATAGGGGTCCCTTGAATGTGTTTTAGAGGGTACCTTGATGACGATTTATGATTTAGAGTTGCACAAAGGAATGACTTTAAGACTCATATAGCTGCTAGTCCCTTGTTAAATTAAGATTGTGCTGGGTTGTAAAACTTTGTGTGTTGGGTCGGCTTGTGTCGGGTGGGATGTAGACACCCCCATGTAGCCTTAGTATATATGTCTGTGTGTGTGTGTGTGTTTTTTTTCTGTGTAAAGAATCCAGTGCCGTATCAAGAGTCTCGAGCCCTTTAAAGGTAGGGTTTCCACTCTTGCGACACACCTGAGGGGATTACTAGTTTCTACCTGATCAGTCGACCAAGAGCGTATCTGACCTTCTCTCTCTCCTGAGAAGAGGACTAAGATTAAACGACCTGCTTTTCTGTGCAGAAATAGTAAACTCCGCTACTATGGATTCTTCCATCTGTGACTGTACTGTACATAACACCTTGTGTCATTTTTTTCTTACAGCTGCTTGTTGTGCGCCTTATGTCATTGGTCGTTAAAGCTTGCAGTTACTTGTTGTGTGTCTTATGTATTCTTGTGGTGATGATCATGGTTGCATCTTGTGAGTCTTCGGGTGGTGACGTAGAGTTAAGTATGTCTGTTTCCTTTTACAGGTGCGCACACACTTTAAACAAAAACAAATTAAAAAAAAAAAAAATCTCACCTATTCTCAGAGTTGTTGTCGTAACGAGGAGGAGGTTACAACAAGATGCAATTTTTAATCGAAACTTATGAAAATCGATGTGAAAAATAATTGGTTCTAGGAAGCAAATAAATAAAGCACATAAAAATATTTATTGTTTTTCTTTTATAAATTTAAAGAATCTTGCAAAAAAAAGTTAATGAAACATGAACATGTGGATAGTCAAAGCTGAACCATACATTCTAGTTTCAATGATATGTAAATGAAAGAAAAATACAAAGAAGCTATCATGTTAGTGAATTAGTGAGGTGTATCCAAGCATCTGGATGAGTGGTGAACATCCAACTACCATGTCCAAGAGAAAAATCTGCAATGAACCTTATGACTATTCTAAATAAATTCAGAACATGTACAGACAACTTAGGTTTTAATGACAAATAAGGAAACACAAACATAAACCTGTGATCTCATAATTATACATGATTACAACAAGATAAATCTGGAAGCAATCTATGCATTTTATCATTCAATTTAAAATTCAAAGATAAATCTCATTAGTTAAATCGAAGATATAATCACAACATTTGTATTTTGAGGAGCAAATGATAGATGGTATTTATAATATAAACCTCCTACACATCACAAATCATTTAATCAAAAGATATCAGACCTGCACATGTAACAAGATTAAAAAAAACATAAATAACAACATTATAAACAAAAGGCTAAAGCCAAAATGCATATATGTTGTTCTATTAAGTTTTTGGAATCAATTGTCCATTCTGTAGTCCTGGAAGAAATTATTTGGATAATAGACTTTAAAGATTGGAAAAATTAATACATAAATGATAATAATTAACCATGTATTGATAAAAAAGACTAAAGCTATTTAAATCAATGTATAATCAATTATTCAAAGAATATGAATATATTATAATGAAAATAAAACCATTTCACTTACAAGACAAAAGCCATTAAGCAACCTGGAATTCATTATTCTTCTTTGAAAATATTCGTCCATTCTCCCAAAGATTCCAACCATCCATTACTCCATTTGAAAATAAATAAAAAGTTTAAAAAATCAATAATATACAAAAGAGAAAGGATTAAAATCTTCCTCTCCAATTCTTTGATTCCTTGACTCTGATCTTTCTCATATATTTATAAAATGAATGAACAGTCTCGACGTCACTATTAATTTCTTCCACCTGAAATTTGCCTCTAAAAGAGACCCAAAAATCTCTCAAATCGTGCATTTGTTTGGGAAAATCTCTACTCGGAAGGTAAATGGGTCCATTTTGGTTCTCAGTTTTCAACAGTTTCTCCAAATTCCTCACGGTTTGGCTGTAATTAGTTCTGAAAAATCGTGTGTCTGATCTTGAGCCTTTCCAAATTTTATCTGTTGTTGCTCATAAAATTATTTGTAGCAGTCCAAAATTATTTTTGGATCAATCATCTTGAACGTATTTGGATAATAAAATCAAGCCATGATCATATCTGTATCAAATATTTGATAACAAAAACTTGTGAAACAAAAATAAACCTAAATTAATAACCTAAAAATTGTGAATAAAACAAAATCTAGAAAAATAAAAAATGAATTTAAACTAACTAAAACTTATAAACAAACATTATTTATAATTTGTTTTCAAATATGATTTAGAATCTTCAAGTTAATGAAGAAAAAATATTAATTTTAGTTTTTTACAAAATCAAACAAATGATAGATAATTATTTGATTATTATTATTTTGAAATGAGATGCAAAATAAAAAAAGAATTTAATTAATTAACATCACCAAATGATTTCATTAAAATGAGAAACCAACCAAGATATTATTTGATGAAGTATTGAACACATTATTCAAAATAGTCAAACTTGCTAATGAGCAAAAGAAAGAACACATAATCATAATTTAAATGAAAGTAAACATTTGATAAAAATTAACGTTTTTGTTTAAATTGAGATTTTTATGTACATCTCTAACTTTTGACATATACTCTTGGAATGAATGTCTCATACTATAGTGAATGTCTTAAGTTTGTCTCAAAGCAAGCCAAGGTGTGGAACTATATGAAAAGGTTGATTATGTAGCTCACTATAATTATCAAGATTCTAATGGGGGCACTTTAAATTTTGTAAAAATTTAGGGGGAGTTGTTGGGGCCCAACAAATGACGACTTACTGGGTGAAGCAGTTATCTTTGATCTAGTAATATTTCATCTTAGAAGGAAAATAATAAGACTTGAAAATGACTTAAGCTCCCTGAAATAAATTCACTCTGAGACTATATAATATTAGGGTAAGCTCATTTCTATAACCATAAAATAGAATTTTCTTTGTAGGGGATTATAACCTGAAATAATGTCTTAATCAAAGAGTCACGATGTTTATAAAAGAACTTCAATACCGTTGACAGAGCCACTGCTGCCAGCAAGCGTTCATAGCCTCGACAGGGATGTCATTTAACCCACTCAAATGCTTTAATCCCATTCAATAGTTGTATCCACATCATGAATACTTCCATAAAAGATAATTTAAAAACATATACCTGCTACCTCTCGACCCAAAATTGCTTCGTTGCCAGCAGGTCTGTTTAGTGCCCTGACAAAGTTGTCTTGGTGTCATGTGTGCATTTAGCCACTGCCATCGAGCCTGTTCAGTACCCCAATGGGTTTACACACACTTCCCACAGTTAAGTGCTTTCAACCCTCTTATGCCACTTTTAAATAATAATACAATTATAGATTTCTTGATGACAAAGAGAGCGGGGTGATACTGGAGGTTAATTGCAATCAACCCAAATAGCACACTCCCTGACTCAATCCAGAGTCCAAGGGGTTCCACTGATGCCTCTGCATCCTCAAGGTCCAAAACCCTGCACACTCAATACAACTGAGTCAATAGCACCTGTCTACATCAAATAGTAAAACATCAGGTCATCTATCATAACGCATCATAATCAAGTATAAATGTTTTAACATCAGAAAAGTCTAGATCACTTGTGAGAAAGTGTCCTCAAATAATAAGTTTTCTTAGTGCACCAGAGTGGGATGTTACATACACCCCCTCTTGGTCTGAACTTCATCCCAAAGATTCTTAGTAAAATGTCGAAATAAAAGTACCACAATATCATAAGTACCACAGTATCATAAGTCTATCTATCAAACAAAAATGGGAACTACTGGTGCATATCATATGCATCCTCCCAGGTCGCCGAGTGCGGACTATAACTATCCCACTAGACCTTGACCTGATCTACCGTTTGACGTCGTAACTGTCGAACGTGATGATATAAGATGCGGACCAGCTCAGCCGTGAGCGCTCCCTCATCCAATACCTACAAGGAACTCATGTCAATCACATGTGTAGGATCACTAATATAATGTCTCAAAACAGATACATGAAAAATATCGTGCATAGGCCTCAAAGAATCAGGCAAGGCTATTCGATATGCCACGGGCCCCTTTCTCTCCACAATCTTGAAAGGTCACACGAACCTAGGAGAGAGTTTAGCTCCCTTTCCAAACTAGATTGAAATCTTATGCAGTTTAACCTGCAAGAAGACTCGATCGCCGACCTTGTAACTANTCTTATGCAGTTTAACCTGCAAGAAGACTCGATCGCTGACCTTGTAACTACGGTCGACTCGGTGTGCATCGACATAACTCTTCTGTCGATCCTGCGCTTCTTTAATCCTTTGTCTTATGGTTTTCATTTGCTCTTCCATTTCTTGGATCGCTTCTGGTCCCACTAGGACCCTATCCTCAAGTCAATCCCAACTCAAGGGCATCTGACACAGTTGCCCATAAAGAAACTCAAAAGGCTCCATCTTAATGGTGCTCTGGTAACTGTTGTTGTAAGCGAACTCTACTAGAGGTAAGAAATCCTCCCAACACTTTTGTTGGTCCATCACGTACATGCGCAACATGTCTTCCAAGGTTTGGTTCGTGCGATCAGTCTGCCCGTCAGTCTCTGGGTGATACGCAGTACTAAAATTAAGTTGGGTTCCCAAGGCCTCTTGGAAACTCGTCCAAAATCGTCCAGTAAACATCGATCCTCGATCGGATATAATCTTCTTAGGCACGCCATGCAGCCTCACAATCTCACTGATGAAAACTCTCGCTATGTCAGGTTCCTGATATGTTATATGCACCGAAATAAAGTGAGCACTCTTCATCAGAGTGTCTACTACTACATAAATCGAGTCATGTCTCCTTGCCATCAGTGGAAATCCAACAATAAAATCCATCGAAATAACTTCCAATTTTGATTCTGGAATGGCATGTGGTTGAAGTAAACCTGCTGGGTGTCTATGCTCAGCCTTTACCTGCTGACACTCTAGACATATAGCCACAAAGTTGACTATGTCGGACTTCATTCCCTTCCAGAAGAATAAGGGTTTAAGGTCTGCCCTCATCTTCGTGACTCCTGGGTGAGCCATATAGACTGCTCTATGAGCCTCACTCAGGATCAACCTCCTCAACTTGTCGTTTGGTGGTACGTAAATCCGACTTCTAAACCTCAATAAACCATCGCTATCCAATGAATATCCCTCATATCGTGGTACCATCATTGTGTTTTGTCCGATAAAATCCTTGACTTCTTTGTACCAGTCATCATCACGCTATAAAGTGAGAATCTTCTCATGTAGATTTGTCTGAAGAGGAAACACCGAAAAGATGCGTGGTCTCTGACTCAAAGAATCAGCCACTCGGTTCACTATTCCCTTTATGTAAGAATTCCCTTTATGTAAGAAATCTCGAAGTCGTACTCGCTAAGAAATTCCGACCAACGCCGTTGTCGCGCATTCAGGTCGCTTTGCATAAAAATATGTTGCAGTCCACAATGATCAGTCCTTAGTTCAAATTTTCGTCCAACAAGGTAGTGTCTCCAAACCCTCAAGGCATATACGATGGCTAATAACTCCAAATCATGCATCGCATAGTTTTCCTCGTGCCTTCTCAGTTTCCTCGAAATGTAAGCAATCACTCATCCGTCTTGCATCAAGACTCTACCTAATCCTTCCCTGGATGCATCAGTGCATACCAAGAAGTCTGCGTCCATGTCAGGGACCTTTAGTATCGACGCTGTTGTCAACAACCCTTTAAGCCTCCAAAATGCTTCCACGCATTTCTCTGTCCAAACAAACTTCTTGTTTTTCTTCTGCAATTTCATGATCGGATTTGCTATCTTCGAAAAACCCTCGACAAACCATCGGTAGTATCCAGCTAAACCCATAAAACTACGCACTTATGTGACATTCGTCGACACAGGCCATTCCATAATAGCCTCAACCTTGGCTGGATCCACGGAGATACCTTCACCGGAGATGACATGCCCTAAGTAGTGAATCCTCGATTGGTAAAAAGAGCATTTGGACAGCTTCCCATAGAATTTTTTCTCCCGTAGACACTGTAGTACCATGCGCAAGTGCTCGTCATGATCCTCTGTCGCCAGAGAGTAGATCAAAATATCGTCAATGAATACATGGATGAACTTGTCCAAGTACTCGCGGAACACCCCGTTCATCAAACTCATGAATACCCCTGGGGCATTTTTCAGTACAAACGGTAAAACAGTAAACTCGTAATGTCCAAATCTCGTCTTAAAGGCAGTCTTAGGGATGTCATCCTCCTTGATCCGTAACTGGTGATACCCTGATCGCAAATCGATCTTGGAGAAAATAATCACACCCTTCATTTGATCGAGCAGATCATCAATTCTAGGTAAGGGATATTGATTCTTGATCGTAGCCTTGTTCAGTTGACGGTAGTCAATGCAAAGCCTCCATGATCCATCCTTCTTTCGTATGAAAATAGCCTGTGCACCCCACGATGACACACTAGGGCGTATCAGTCCCAGGTCCAACAACTCCTTTAGTTTCATTTTCAACTCTTGCAACTCTGGGGTCGACATCCGATAAGGTGTTCTTGCTATCGGTTCGGTCCCCAGTTTCAGGTCTATCGTAAACTCCAGTTCCCTTTCCGGTGGCATTCCAGGTAACTCCTCTGGAAACATGTCTACAAACTCCTTCACCACCGGAAGGTGTTCTAGACCTTCCGCTACTCCCTTATCGTTTAGCGCAAGGATCGCATAAAGCTTGCACCCCTTGCACATACTCTTCCGTAGTTGTAAGGAAGAGATGAACCTCAGGGATACTCCCTGGTTCCGTCCTACAATCACACGTCTCTGTCCTTCATCATCAACCAAGCTCAACCGTTTCATCTTACAGTTGAGTATTTCCTCATGTGATTCCAACCAATCCATACCAATCACGACATCATAAGATCCTAAGATTGTGACGTACAAGTTGAACCTCATGACAAAATCTCCTAGGTTAAGGGTACAACCCGTAACCTTTCCTCCAACCCTTTGTTTGGCTCCTGAAGCCATCTCTACAAAGCTAAAATCATCCTGTTCGACTGCCTTTACGTTAATCCTTTTTAGCACTGCACCAGAAATGAAACTCTTAGTAGCACCTTGGTCTATCAAAATACTAAGGGTCTGGTCAGCGATAGTACCTGTCGTCTCGAGCATAGTCGACTGGTGCTCTACCTGGCGGTTATTCACCGCTGCATGAATCCGATGGTCCTTGCCCATATCTCCCACGGTAGCGGGTTTGACTGATCCGGACGCTCTAGTCCTCTCCATAGGATAGTCGCGCTGGTAGTGTGGCTCCCCACATGTCCAACACACCTTCTTCGGCCTAGTAGTCCTGGTACCTGAAGTAGAAGATGACTGCCCACCGGCCTGAAACCCTGTTCTATTCTGCTGAACAGGCCTAAAATGTTGCTGCTGTGGGCGACACTGCTGCTGGTGCTGTGGTCCTTGATAAGGTGTCCGCTGCTGAGGTGGCGGTCATCGAGGTGTAGCAAAAGTGGATCCCCTATGGAAGCCACGATGTCTCGGCGTATGTCTCGCTAGTGTCTGATGCTGCGGCATACCAGATGAGCTCTACCCTGCGGGTCTCACTGGAGTCTTGGTCTAACCCCCACTGATAAGCTCTTCCTCCGCTATGAGGGCCTTTTGGACAGTGTCATGCAAGGTTTGAGGCATCAAGATCCTAACCTTTGCACGCAGGCTGCCGTTAAGGCCAAACACGAACTGGCTGACCTTGAGCTTCTCTGTGTTAAGGTGCAGAGCATATCGGAGCAGCTCCATAAAATGTGCCTCGTACTCGGGCACCGTACGACCTCCCTGTCATAGTGCGTTGAACTCATTGAGCCGACGCTCAATGAATTCCTCTGAAAGATACCTCTCTTGGAACTGTTCCTCAAACAGTTCCCATGACACATCTTCAACAGCCATGTTCAACTGCGGCAGAAGCGTCTTCCACCATAGAAGAGCACTCCCCTTTAGTTGAAATACCACCATGCATACCTTCATGTTGGAGGTATAATCACGAAGTGCGAAGCACATCGCCATATTCTCCAACCATGCCTCAGTGGCTGTGTCATTCGGGGCACCAAAGAACTCGGGAAATTTTACCTTCTCGAGTTCACGGTGAATGCTACCTGTAACGGTCGGTGCACGCGGTGGAACCTCAGTGGGTGCCGGCTCCCTGGCCTCGTCTCTGTCCAATCGGCTGATCAGAGCCTCGGACATGCGATGAAAGGATCTCATCATCCCAATAACATCGCCAACCACTATCTGCTCCTGTTTGAGAACCTGCTCACCTCCCTGGGGGTTAGACCCCTCAGGCATGGATGCTACTGGAGGTGTCACGCCTCCACCCCTAGCACCCCGTCGTCTGCCTCCGCGACGTCCTCTAACCATGATTACCTGCATGCACACAATCAACTCAATCAACAACAGTATAATCAAATCTAATCATGTCCACGAAAGTCATAGCGAACCCCAAGCCACAGGTCGAACTGGCTCTGATACCATATGTAACGAACCTCCTCGTTACAACAACAACTCTGATAATAGGTGCCAATTTTTTTTTTTGTTTTTAAAAGTGTGTGTGCGTGTGAAAAAAAAAAAGGAAGCAGACACACTTGATGCTAATTCGCCACTCGACGACTAAAAAGATGCACCCATGATGATCACAATAAGAATACATAAGACACACAACAAGTAACTGCAAACATTTAACGACCTACAGGGTTATGCACAGTACAACACTGAAGGAAGAATCCATAGTGGTAGATTTACTATTTCTTCATAGGAAAGCAGGGCGTTTAATCTTAGTTCTTTGCTCCGGGGAGAGAGAAGGTCAGATAGGCTCCTGGCCGACTGCTCAAGAAGAAACTAGTAATCCCCTCAGGTGTGTCGCAAGAGTGGAACCCTACCTTTAAAGGGCCCGAGACTCTTGATACGGCACTGGATTCTTACACAGGAAGAAAAATCACACACACAAACTTATGTATTGAGGAACCTGGAGGTGTCTACATCCCGCCCGACACGACCGACCAAGTGATTAATGATTATGACCAAGCACAACAATAATTAAAAGAACAACCGTGACCTCTACGGAAGGCACAAAACAAGGGACTCAGACAATGACCAACCCAATTTTAAGACAAGGTATTATCTAAGGCTCAACTATGATTGATCACAGTCCAATTACTCCACTTAAAATTCATTAACCGACGAGTGTCTTAACCATAACGTAAGTCCAACTAATTGTAATTTCCCAAATACCTAATCATAACAGCTGAATGTACTAGGTTCAACCTTACATTTTATATTTTTGACAATTCTACAATTTCAATTCATACCATAAATTAATAACAACATTACCTTGTACCATAACCTTGCACATAAAATAATGATCCATTACCTCTAGTGAGTCATCAATTTCAGTAAAAGTGTAATACCCTTGCCATAACATTAATAATCTCATGTTTTGTTTTTAAGATAACTTACCAAGAAAATAACAATAATAGTACTTCTGGTATGTCACCCATGCAGTAAATTGTATTAACTTATCATAACAAATCAATATTCCGATAATATAATAACCTTGCAATAAACAACAGTAAAATGGCATTTAAGTAGCATTACTCCTTACCCATGAGAATAACCATATTACATTTTATTTTGTAAGAGCCTTGCAATAAAATAAACAGAACGGCAATGTCATTACCCTAATTAATCACATACTTACATTCATATTATAAAAGTCTTACAATTAAATGAACTAAACTGCAAGGATGTTACCATAAAGGTTAACATCCTGACTTTTATGGTAAGATCTTTGCAACTGGATAACTAATCTACAATAAATTACCATAAATGATGACATCCTTACATTGATATTACAAAAGCTTGTAATTAAAAATAACTAAATTCACCATCATGGCTAGCCTTTTAATCATTAAACCCTACATTTATCCCAATGATAAAATGCTGATACGTAGTGACCGAGGCACAGTAAAACGCCGCCTGCCATTTAATTCTAGCCTAAACCACACAAGATCTATCAGTTAACATAGAATTCAGCCTTGACTAAATTTACGCAGAACGCTGTCATTAAATCCTTGAAGCACAATACATTAGTGTGGCATCTAGCCGCAATAACCGATATAAAAAAAAACCAGCTGTCACTAAATTTAAAGAGGTCGGCAAGGACAAGACGAGGCCCTTGCAACAAGGCAAAACCCTAGCAGTCGATTGGCTAGTTGTACAAGCCAGACTGGGTTAGAGGCATTACTCCCACTGTCTAAGGTGCTACCCAAGTTGGTGCCCCACCCGAAAATTCCGCCATACTCAGCAGGAGGGCCACACTGGCTGTTAAATATGTCAAAGGTAAACTTCAGTCTAATCAACAGGCATTACCCAACGTTCCTGGTATTAAGAGGAAAAAACTTCATAATAGAGGTTGAAATCAATGTACGCCCTTTTTTTTTTTTTAAACTCAACTCAGCAATGGCAAGGGTTATACGGTTCAGAACATCCGAGTAAGGAAATCGGGAATGTCAACGCTACCACCTAAAGCGATCTGGGAATACAACTGGGAAGATGAGGAAAAGGGTTTTGTTGTAAGGATTCCCGAGGTAATAAGTTATCCGCAAAGATACATGCAATCAACCCCTCTATCAAGTCGTTGGAGAAAAAAAGGAAAACAAAATCGGGCACAATAACTTGGCAAGGACCTCCCTATAAGTTGAGGAGGAGAAGGGTTCAAAGACTGAACTATATGAGCATTAGTTCCGGGATCGCACTTGGTCCATCCTTCAAATTGACGAGTAAGGGAAACTGTAGAGACGGTTGTAGAGTTTCAATCTCTCATGCCTGCGCTAGACTGCTCGTTTTACGCACTCAGAGGATGTATTAAATTCAGAAGAATGTGGATCAAGGGGCACCAGGTCGAATCTCAATCCCTTGGGTGATGCATGTGTGCATCCTATCCAACTAAGGATTACACAGAGCAATAACAGCAAATGCTGGCGTGGCAGGTAACCGCCGCACGAGATTCACCGACAGATTGATCGGCCATACTAAAAGAGGTATTACCCCACAAGTAAGGAGAAGGAGAAAACAAAAACAAAGGAACTGATGGAGAGAAGGCGCGCTACAGGGATGGCTAAGCAGCCCTCATTAAAGACAAGGAACTTCAAAAACTAACCAGATTTGAACCTTCGACTCCGGTTCTTGGGGTCGCTACCTTAGAGATTTCAGAAGCGCTCACGCCAGGCAAGGTTTACACAGAGTTGTAGTTTGTTGGGGGTTCAGGGAAAGCTTTAACAACAACAGAGAGAATAAAAGTAAAGAAATCTGGCTAGGTTTGGTTCATTAGTTTAAGGTGGCCTATGTCTATGAGCGGTCCTAAGGTTAGGAAAGGGAACCTGCAGTCCCAGAATGTGAGGAAGCGTTGAGGCAGCTAGGACTCGATACTTGGATTGCAAGGGAAACAAAGGCAAAGGAATTTGATCGTTCTCCTGATTTTACCGGTAAAGGAAGTAAAACCCCCAACCCCCCCCAAAAAATGACACAGACAAGGATTGCTTGCTGGCCTTTCAATAACTTAAAAGACGAAGGTCACAGACCAAGAGAAAATGAAAATACGGCCAGGGATACCCATGACTCGCATTTTTATCACCTCTATTTTTCATTTCCAGCACACAAATTATAATGACGCTGAGTAATTAAATAAAACATGCCATTCAGTCCATTTACAACCGTTATTCCAATCCTAGCATAAGTCAAAATGAATTCTATCCTACTATATAAAGATCATACCGTTGCCTTATTGCCGTCCCTGAGTGTCGTCCTCGCGCTCCGTCCCGCTCCTACTCGCCGACCGTCGAGACTACACCGGTACCTCCCAGCCAATCGCTAGGGGTACTCTGCTTCCCCCTTAGCCCCCTGAGCCGCAAAGGGGCCACACAAATCCAAAAGGTATGCCTAGCTTCCTAGCTCGCCTCCAAGGCTGAGCTACCACTCTAATCCCAGCTGAGAAAATCCCAACTTCTCACAAGCAATCAGTCCAGTCCAAATTCGGCAGCATAACCCCCTCTAAAAGCCCCTCCTTTTCTTTTTTATATTTTTTTGAGACCCCCTCTTGCCCTAATCACAATTAATTTAAGTTTTAATGAAAACCTTAAAAAATTCTCTGTTTTACAAGTGTCACTCATCCCCCACGTTTCTCCATAAATTATTTTCTTTTTATTAAACGACTCATTTCCCTATTTTTATTATTCCCTTTTTTTTTAATTAATTAATTAATTTATTTTTTTTAAAGCCTAAAAGGTAAATGCGCTAATTAATCTTTTCATTTATTATTTATTTAATTATCTTTTGTTCTTTCACAAGTTAGGAAATAATATAAATGTGCTAATTAATCTTTTCACTTATTATTTATTTAATTATCTTTTGTTCTTTCAGAAGTTAGGAAATAATATAAATGCGCTAATTAATATTTTCACTTATTATTTATTTAATTATCTTTTGTTCTTTCACAAGTTAGGAAATAATTTCTTCTTTGCAAAAATTTTAAACCATTAGTTTTAATTTAATTCTTACTCTCATTATTTACCCCCAGAATTTTATGAAGACCTAACTATTACTTAAGTGGGTTTTTGTTTGAAATTTTATTTT
>JASDQU010104201.1:6749-35073 GCA_032191745.1 Picea mariana | reverse complement strand
AATAAAAAAATAATAATAAAAGAGAGGAATGAAAAAAAAAAATAGAAATGAGGAAACTTGTGATAAAGGAAACTTAAAAATGGAAAGTAGGAGACATAGGGTAAAAAGCGAAAAGGAATCAACATTAAGGAGTTACTAAAAATCGGAAACTTCATTTTAGGAATGTTATTAAAAGCAAGAGAGGGGATCTAGGAACCCTAGGAGTGATTTTAGGAGCGACTTTAGGGGGAGTAAGGAAAATGAGTCTATTATTTAAATTAAAGTAATTTAAATTGGAGAAACATGGGTGATGAGGGACACTTGGACGACGAAGAATGTTTAGATGTTTGTCATTAAAAAATAATTTAATAATAATTTAGGAAAGTAGGTGGGTCTCATTTTTCTATAAAAGAAGGGGAAAAGAAGGAAGAAGGGGATGAATGGTTAGCATAACGTTACGCTGCCGAATTGTGGCTTGACGGATTTCTTGTGAGGAGTTGGGTCTATCTCAGCTATATTGGAGTGGTACCTCAGCTGTGGAGGCAAGCTGAGAAGCTAGTGTTATCTCTGGTTCTTGTGTGGCCCCTTTGCGGCTCGGGGGGCTAAGGGGGAAGCAGCGTACCCCTAACGTTTGGCTGGGAGGTACCGGTGAGCCTTTTGCGGTCGACGAGCGGGAGTGGAAAGGAGCATGGGACGCGGCACGGAGCGCGGGACGTCTTCCGACGCGGGCGTAAGGCAACAGTATGAATCTAATTGGTGAAGTAGAATGCATTTTTATATTTTGGAAATTTTAATGTTATTGATGCTGTAAATCCCTTCCATTCATCGCTCTGACTATATGAAATTAATCTGCCGTAATTCAGGACTGTGCGAATTTAAATGATGGAGCGAGATAGCGTAATTTTTAAATACTGTTGTTATACCTTTTTATTTAACGTCCTGGACTGTTCAAAATGGTTGCTGTTATAATTCAGGACTGTGTATTGTGTTACTGAAAATAAAAACTCTGCCGGCAATTTGTTTCAGTAAATGGTTATTGTGCGATTGCTTTGGAAAATCTTGTCTTATAAAATTGTTACTGAATAGCTAGTTCTGGAAAATTCGTTTCTATGAGTGTCGAAGGTTAAATTTGTTCTGGCAACTTGTCCTGGTAATGGTGACACTGAAAAATCAGTCGGCAAATCCGTTTGGATTACTTGCTGAGTCGTAGTTCTGAAAATGCTGTTGGTTAAATGGTTAATGATTTGGATCTCCGGAATTTCATTTTTTTTTTATATATCTCGATGTTGTGTTTATGACTGTGACACATTTTTGGGGAGCGGATTTTTCTGTGTGCGTTTTCCTTGTGTTATGGGGCGTTTTCAATACGCAGTGGGCCATTCTTACATTGGGCGTTTTATTTTCCTTACTGTGGGATTCTTTGTATTCACTAGGCGTTTTATGGGCAGTGGGCCTTTATTATGATGGGCATTTTCTTTTTATAAACAGTGGGAATTTCATTTCCTTGAAGCTGCAAATTCTTCGCTGAGGACTGCCCTTTCAATCCTATAACCATTTCGTTTTCCCTTTGGCATGCCTACAAAATCATAGTGCATTCATTTTTGGATTTTTGCGTTCCTGTGCAATCGTGGGCATCTCGTTCTTGTTCATTATTGTGCTCCTGTAACCATTTCATTTTCCCTTTGGCGTGCCTGAAAAATCGTAGTGCATTCATTTTTTATTTTTGCGTTCCTGGCAAACGTTGGGCATCTCGTTTTTATCATTTTGCGTCCCGTATACTAGTTGGAAGTTCATTTTTCATCTTGCTGCAATTTCATTGAGTGTAGCGATAGCCTGTCCCTAGGTTCGGATTTATTGCTGAGAAGGTTCTGTTCTCCTTCCCAAACCGTGACAACCATACCCTCGTTTTTAGTAAAAAAAAATAAAACCCCTGATTTTCAGACATTCTGCTGAGGATACAGACTACATGGTAATGTAATGGGTTCCCAGGTACTGTGAGTTAAAAGAAAAGGGGAGTAGGGTCCGGTTGCAACTATAATAGCTAATTTTTCATTATTAATGAACCAGATCTGCGCCCCCATAAATTTGGACAGTTACCATATTCCTTAAATGCATAACACCGTAATTGGCTGATGTACAACATGAGAGTAGGGTCTGGAACTATTGTTTTCTTTTAAACTCATGTAAGATTTAATGGTTCTGATATATATGCTGCAGTGTCGATTTTTTTCGTGATGATAAATTTCAGGGTAAATGTTACATGATGATGTAATCGCGCAGTTGTGAGGGAGGTTAGTAAATGTTAATTACATTATATTATTGAAATGGTAATGTAAGGGAATGTTATTGCTTTTTATTTAATAAATGTTAGAGTCACCATTAACCTACAAATATGAGGTGAAATTATATATTGTCCTTTTAATTTGGCTTATTTCCAAACGTTGGCATTTTTATCCTCGTTATTTGGGTCCCTTCTAACTTTGGTTATTTTTAATATGATCGATTTAATATGGTTTAGTTACATATTGTCATTTCAATCTTGATGTCATTTGATATTTATAACCATGATGTAATTTAGAGATAAGAGGTTGTTGAACATAGGACAATGAGTTTTTCTTTTAAAACTTGTCATGGAAATTATATCGCTATCTACTTATTGTCCTTTAAATAGATACCCTTAAATGTGATTTTCAAAAGGGGTCATCCTTATACATGGATAGCTTATAATTCGGGACGTCACAGTGTATTTTGAATTGACATCAATTATAACATGAGGGTACCTTTATATGTTGACGATGAGTATTTCCTTATAAGCTTTGTCATTTGAAAGGAATGTATTTCTATTTCGTTCTTGTCCTTCTAAAAATCGATATCATTATACATGACATTTTTAAATATGAGGATTGTTACCATGGACAGTTTTAACCATGATGTCTCATTTCTATTTGCTTCAGACGTTGATTTAAGTTTTGAGGTTTCCTTGTAGTTGACATTAGTGTAAGGGTATTGTCGCCACATAATATAGAGTGTAGATGGGTAAACAAATTACAAAAAGGAATGGTGTAGTTATTATTTCTTTATTAAAGGATTGACGATCTTATTGACGTCAAATTGGAGATCCTCTTGTTATTTGAACTTTCTATCTTGTAAGGTCATTATAAATTAGTAGTTGTAGCATATAAGAGGTATGATAACTATAAAATCATGGTCCGGATTGTGACACAATGATAGATAGTCAATGTTTCATGACAGTGATATTGTAATTTTTAATTATTGATTAATAACATGTGTGGTGCGATAACCTGGAATTACGTACCTTAAATTACCCCCAGTTAGTATATTAGGGTGGTTGTTCATTTAATTAATGTTGAAATTGGGTTCTATTGTCGGAGTCCTCTTGTCACGCGCCTTCCGTAAGGGGTGCAATTGTTCTTCTTATTTATGTTGTACTTGATTGTGATCAGTTGGTTGCTTGGTCTGTTGTGTTGGGTGGGATGTAGACACCTCCATGCTCCTCAGAACAGTCGCCAGCCCTGAGACCTTAAATGGTTAAAATCGATGGGAACCTGGGCTTGAGCGTTGATTATGTGTCTTGGAGGTCCTAACCTTGCAGGGTAGGATGGGTGGGTGGTTAGTTTTACTTTTGTCGCTAAATGTTTGTGTTGTGCACCTTATGCCTATGGTCGTATTTTGTTTGCAGTTACTCGTCATGTGCCTTTAGTCTTCTTGTGATGAACATTGTGGTTGCGTCTTGTCGGTTGTCCAGGGCGTCGCACAGTTAGGTGTGTTGTTACTTCTACACGCACGCACACACTTAAAGAAATTTTTTTTTGCACCTGCTACTAGAATGGTTGTCGTAACGAGGAGGTTCGTTACATATGGTATCAGAGCGGGTTCGACCCGCGACTTGTTTTCAAATATGATCTAGAAGTTTTAAGTTAATGAAGAAAAAATATTAATTTTAGTTTTTTACAAAATCAAACAAATGATAGATAATTCTTTGATTATTATTATTTTGAAATGAGATGCAAAATATATATATTTTTTAAATTAATTAACATCACCAAATGATTTCATGAAAATGAGAAACCAACCAAGATATTATTTGATGAAGTATTGAACACATTATTCAAAATAGTCAAACTTGCTAATGAGCAAAAGAAATAACACATAATCATAATTTAAATGAAAGTAAACATTTGATAAAAATTAACGTTTTTGTTTAAATTGAGATTTTTATGTTCATCTCTAAATTTTGACATATACTCTTGTAATGAATGTCTCATACTATAGTGAATGTCTTAAGTTTGTCTCAAAGCAAGCCAAGGTATGGAACTATTTGAAAAGCTTGATTCTATAGCTCACTATAATTATCAAGATTTTAATGGGGGCCCTTTAAATTTTGTAAAAAATTAGGGTGAGTTGTTGGGGCCCAACAAATGGTGACTTACTGGATGAAGCAGTTGTCTCTGATCTAGTAATATTTCATCTTAGGAAGAAAATAATAAGACTTGAAAATGATTTAAGCTCCCTGAAATAAATTCACTCTCAGACTATATAGTATTAGGATAAGCTCATTTTTATAACCAGAAAATAGAATTTTCTTTGCAGGGGTTTATAACCTGAAATAATGTCTTAATCAAAGAGTCACGATGTTTATAAAATAACTTCAATACCGTTGACAGAGCCACTACTACCAGCAAGCATTCATAGCCTCGACAGGGACGTCATTTAACCCACTCAAATGATTTAATCCCATTCAATAGTTGTATCCACATGATGTATACTTCCATAAAAGATAATTTAAAAACATATACCTGCTACCTCTCGACCCGACATTGTTTCATTGCCTGTAGGTCTGTTCAGTACCCTGACGAAGTTGTCTTGGTATCATGTGTGCATTTACCCGCTGCCAGCGATCCTGTTCAGTACCCCGACGGGTTTACACACACTTCCCACACTTAAGTGCTTTCAACCCTCTTATGCCACTTTTAAATAATAATACAATTATAGATTTCTTGAGGACAAAGAGAGCGGGGTGATATTGGAGGTTAATTGCAATATAGGTAAATAGTTGACCATGTTATTTATTTTCTTTCAAAACTAGAACTTTTATCATGGTTTAGAGATTTTAGATTTCCTTTAAGAAATAATCTAGAGAATGGGGAAGCACTTAAAAGTGATTCCTTAAGAATATGGACGGCATAAAAAGTTTAAAGATTATCATAGTTCTCAAAGATTTAAACCATATCTCTGTTGTAATACTCTAGCAAAGATAATTTGAGGACAAAATGAGAGGGACAATTGACTTAAAAATCAATTGTCTGAGCTATATCTTAATATTAGGACCTCTTTGAACTTATTTCAATTTTCTTTAAAAAACACAAGTCTTAAAATAAATGCTTCCTTCGAAAATAGCTCTTTGATCATAAATATATTGATTCAAGAATAAAGATAAGAAGAAAACTCATTCAAAATAATCAAATAAAACACAACAAACCAAATCAAATTTTATTAATGGGATTCAAAATAAGAAGTACACAAAATCAAAATAGCAAAAGAAAACATTTTAGGAAATGATTTTGGTCAAAGATAAACTTGAGTTTTTGTATCCACTATCATCTCACTGTAAAATAAAGGAAGAACTAAATCATATAAAATATCATGTGTGAGCAAGTTCTTTTCTTAAGATAGTGATGCATAATATGCTACTTTGAACAAGCATTATTATTAAAAATAAAAGAGACTAAAAATAGAAAAATCCGTATTAAGATGAGTGCATTCCTACTCGTGGCACCTTAGGTCAGGGTTGAAATTATAGTTCAAATTTACTTATCTCATTACTTTCCATTTAAAATTTTCATGATGATACTGCGTTTTCAAAAAGGAATATTCAACGAAAAGGAAAGCGAACAAGATTTAAAGTGGACTTCCCTAACAACATTCATATTATGGTTCTCTTGGTGTGCCCGCTTGTGTTCATAACTTCATTATTACAAAGAGAAAAACTAAGAAATAAAACTAAAAGAAAACCTACTCTAACTACTAAACAAATAAAAAATACTAAGTGAAGTCATGCTTCTAATGTAGCCATCGGAGTAACTCCAATCTTGCAATGGAAACAAGATAAAATATTAGTAACAAGAATGGTAGTATATCGAAAAATAACAAAAATATATCATACTTACCATTATCATCATCATTTAAAAACAAAGCAAGCATGACCTTACCATTCCCTTGAACATTGTTTTTGTACGAATTCTCCAGCCATTCTATAATTTTGTTATTATATGGGTCACAAAAATATGAAAAAATGAGATTGTGAAGCTCGTGAGAGTTATGGGGACTTGAAATAACCATCGGCCTAGACCGAAGTGTCCCATCTTCCCAACAATTCTCTAAGTGTTCATCAATTTCTTCACATGGAGGATCTAAAAAAATAATGTAATGCTTACTTCCTAGATATTTAGGTAAAAACAAAGTAAGCACAACTTTATCTTTATTATGAAGATTTTTTAGATACGAATCTTCAAGCCAATCTAAGATCCTGTCATAAAAATTAGGATGCAAACTATGAATTTGATGAAATGGATAGATCAATGGGGAACACATCATAAAAGGATTCATAACATCAATTAGATTATTGGTTTGAACGATTCCTTTGATGAGATTGATTGTTTCAAAATGTGAATAATAAACATTAAAATTTGAACTAATCAAAGAACGAATATGAAATGTAGAATATTCGATTTCCATAAGGATGAGTGCATTGTTTTTTTCAAAAATAAATCGTGTAAAATCATCTTGCAACATTTCATTTTTCCATTCGAGTGATGAAAGTGAAAGAGCATCAAATCCAACTTGATAAGTGTTATGTTTGGAATTAGTTTCACCAAATTTTGGCATATCGAAAAGATTGGATTGTGGTGGAAAAGAGTAAGATACCATGGGTAAAGTATCAAATCCACCAGAATCTAAGAAGAGATCGGGATATAAAGAGTAAAAGGAATAAAAAATAAGCACATGAAAAGAATATCTTGAGCTATGATATTTAAGAATGGTATTCTCAAGACATTCATCTTCATTTTTCTTAAAACTTTCACTCTGTTTTGGTGATAAATTCTTCAACATAATATGATCATCTAAATTTTTCTCTGATACGATAGATAATTCAAAACTTTCATGGAAAAAATTTGATATTTCATGTTGATAAGGTAGGATTTGTAGATTAGGGTTTAATGTTTCTTCTTCCAATTGTAGATCTACATCTCTAATCAGTTTCATTGGAATATTAGAATGCTTAAGATCATTTTCATCACCTAAGTCTTCCTCAATAATCGAATTTAAATACTGATTAGAGCAAGAGTTAGGAGAACAAGGAAATTCACCTTGACCCAACATCGAATCTTCTTCTATAATGGTCGAGGACTGAAAATACAATGATTTAGAGGAAAAACCAATTTGATTATTAGTAAGAACATTTTCAATAGATTTTGCCTCCCTTGCTTGTTGAACATTTTCAATAGATTTTACCTCCCTTGCTTGTTGAACATTTTCGGATGGATCCCTCTTATCCCGTGAACACAATTCTTCTTGCAATTGAGTGATAGTATTTATAACTGCTTCATCATTTGCGATCGAATATGACTGCATGCAAGCCTCATAGGGGAGATTTAATACAAGTGACATGTAATGAAGATTAAATTTACAAAGAACATGATGGATTCTTGTCGAAAAGCCTTTTGAAGATGAATCGCCATTGATTAGAAAAGTCTCAAATTCTTCACACAATTGACTGTAATCATAGATTTCAAAAGCATCTAAAAATTCATCTACAAACTAAAACCAATCAAAAATATGATATGCTAGAAAAGACTCAAACCAATGTTTAATCCGACCCCTGAAAGTAAAAGCAAACAATTTTCACAAAACCTTTAAATCAAAAATATCATGCTTGATGCATTTACACCAAAACTTGTTAATATGGTCTTTTGCAGATACATTCCCCCCACCATCAAAGGTGAGTATGGACAAAAGAGAGACTATCTTGTTGGGAATATCACGTAATGAGAAATGAAAAGCATGTTCCAACATAGTGATTTGGGGAGCCATGGGAAATTAATAAATTTGAAACAAAGACTCCTGGAAGGCCATCTTGTCAGTCTGGCCCTCCTTCTAGTGCCATTTGTTGACGGGCAAAATTGACCATCCATCAACTGGAAGAGCGAGTCCGGTTTGGGGTTGTCTAAATAACCCAATCCGCTTGGTATAACTCGTTCTGACGGGTTTAATGGCTTCGTTGGCCAATCTAAAAGTACTAGAAGAAACAAATAAAATAAATAAAAGAGATGAAATAAATGACTAATTACTAAACACTATATATATATGTACATACGTTCTAATGTAACTGTAGTAGTTATATTTAAGAAGAAGATATGCAAGTGTCGTTTATTTACATGATTTACAGGCTGCAATTTTTAATCGAAACTTATGAAAATCGATGTGAAAAATAATTTCTTCTAGGAAGAAGATAAATAAAGCACATAAAAATATTTATTGTTTTTCTTTTATAAATTTAAAGAATCTTGCAAAAAAAAGTTAATGAAACATGAACATGTGGATAGTCAAAGCTGAACCATACATTCTAGTTTCAATGATATGTAAATGATAGAAAAATACAAAGAAGCTATCATGTCAGTGAATTAGTGAGGTGTATCCAAGCATCTGCATGAGTGGTGAACATCCAATTGCCATGTCCAAGAGAAAAATCTACAATTGTAACATCCTGCTCTGGCGCACTGAGAAAACTTATTCTTTGAGGACACTTGCTCGCAAGTGAGCTGGACTTTTATGATGTTAAAACATTTATCCTTGATTATGATGCGTTATGATAGATGACATGATGTTTTACTGCTTTGACGTAGACAGGTGCTATTGACTCAATTTTATTGAGTGTGCAGGGTTTTGGACCTTGAGGATGCAGAGGCATCAATGGAACCCCTTGGACTCCAGATTGAGTCAGAGAGTGTGCTATTTGGGTTGATTTATTTACTGTGATGTTTCATCGATTTGATGATATGATGTTGACATGTTCTAACACGATAGTTGATGATGCAGGCTAATGATAGCTTGCCGACTAGACTCAGATATGGAGTAAAGGGGTCACACACAATTTCCAGAGAGGTTGAGGGAGAGGGGTGGACAACAGCCCTGCCACAGCCTACTATCACACCCGTCGTGGCTCGAACTATAGGTTAACAATTACCTAGTTCGAGAGGATCCACGATGTCGTGAGAGCAGACTGCGACAGTCGCTCACGATGATTCTAATGGGCACGCAATAAGGTGGGGGCCTTATTCCTTAGAACCCTTAGTCTTCCACAAGTTCACCTTGCAGAGTGTTGACCCCAGGGGTTATAAATGTCTACCAATCAGACAAGTTGGCAAGTGGCACCCTTGGAGCACATGGTGCATACTGAAGGGCACGTTGTGCAAAAGAAACACAAGTCGGCGAGTGGCACCCTTGGAGCACGTGGTGCATCCTGAAGGACACGTCACGTGAAAGAAACACAAGTTAGCGAGTGGCACCCTTGGAGCATGTGGTGCATCTTGAAGGGCACGTCGCGCAAGATAAACAACTAGGGCGAGTGGCACCCTTGGAGCACGTGGTGCATCCTGAAGGGCACGTCGCATTGATGTTGAGGAAGGAACAAACCAAGATGGCCCTAAGACATTTAACACCTTAAGAAATTCTTAAAATGACTTCCCTAAATAATTGTTGCCCAGTTCAGAATCTAAACCTAAGTCTAAAACTTCTCTAGGGTAAAATTTTGTTTAGCCTTAAGAAAAAGACTCTATAAAAATAAAAATAAAGATATAAACTAAAACCCACTTAAGTAAGGGTTTTAGTCTTCTTAAAGTTAGAGGGTAAAATGAAGAGAGGAATAATTTAATTAAAATCCATGGTTTTAAATTGTAAAGAGGAAATAAATTATTAACTCGTGGAAGTATAAAAAGATTTTAAATTAATAATAAAGGGAAAAGAGTAAATAGTGCAACTGCCATTTTGGCTCTAATAAAAAGGGGAAAGAAGGGAATAATAAGAATTATGAAACTAAGTAATGGAGGAAACATAATAAAGGAAAGTTGGGAACTTATGGTAAAAAACGAGGTCAACATAGTAAGGAATTTGCAATTAAGAACCTTCTAATTTGAGCTAATTCAGCAACTTCATTTTTAGGGAAATTATTTAAAACATGTAAGGGGATCTAGGAACACCTAGGAGGAAATTTAGGAGCAACTCTAGGTGGGTGAGGGAAATGAATAATTTAATAATTTAAAGAAAATAATTATTTGAGGAAAGAGGGGGATGGACGACACTTGTGCGAAGGAGAATATTTAGAATATTTTTATTAAAAATTAATTAAAAGGTGATTTAGGGAAAGTTGGAGGTTGGGAAAAAATTTATAAAAGAAAGGGAAGATGAGGAAGAAGGGGATCAGCTAATAGCGCAATGTTATGCTGCCAGATTGTGACTTGACTGATTACTTGTGGAGAGTTGGGATTTTTTTAGCTCGGTTAAGAGTGGTAGCTTGGCCTTGCGAGATGAGCTGGGAAGCTAGACATACCATCTGGATAGTGTGTGGGCCCTTTGCGGCTCGGGGGGCTAAGGGGGAAGCAGAGTACCCCTAGTGTTGGCTGGGAGGTACCGGTGAGGTCTCGACGGTCGGCGAGTGGGAGCGGCATGGAGAGCGCAGACGACACTTGGAGCAAGCGATGAGGCAACAATATGGTTGTATTTTAGTAGATTGTAATGCATTACGACTTTTGCTGTGATTAGTGAATCGATGTAAATGGATTGATTGGATATTTTTATTTAGTTACTCAACGATTACAAGGGTGACTGCTATAACTGCTGTTTTTATTTTAATTCTCTCAAGTGATACAGTGTTATTACTGCAAATCATGTACGGTTTTATATTCTATGGGTTATTAGGTATGAATTACAACTATTAAGCTATTGTAGAACTTATTGATAATAAAATTACTTACCGCTATACTACAACAACTGTTGGAATACTCAGCGGTTGGATTCCATATGGGAGAATGACGAAAACTTCTATTGTAATCTGCTCAAAAGAAACTGCCTTACCCTGAAAAGGTTATCTCAACTCTGTTGATATATAAACCAAGGAAAGGACTGAGGACTATTATGCCCTAACTGTGCATGAGAGAGGATGAGAGACCTAGCTGCTTGCATTTGATCCAAACTCACTGTTTTCCAATTATATCATCATAAATCTGCTAAAGACCAATCAGTACATTGCTTTTCTTGAGGTCCAACAGCTGTTTGAGATATTGACCAGCTGTCCTAAGCATGCGTGGACACTCGCATGTGCTGATATGCTTACCTTTGGGTTCTATCCTCCCAACATAAGGCTTGCTTCCAACAATATCCACAAATTACTACTGGAAGTAAACCCTAAGGTGTATCCTCAGCTGGCGGTAGCATGCGATCGATGGATGAACTACCGTTTTTGACTGTTATCACTTCAGACTGTTGTGCTGCAGCATGCAAGTGAGAAGAAAACTGTTGGTTATTAATTTGCAATGATAAAACTGTCAGAAATAAGTCCACCCTAGCGCTGGTATGTTTATAACTCATCCTTTGTTTGTTGTCATCTCATTGTTCTACCATTAACCTGCTAGTAGAAAGTCATTACAATGTTGTTTTCACCCACACATATGACTGTTTACTAAACCCAGTGCCGATCCTCTAATTAGTGCGCTATCCTTGAAATGTAACCACAAATTTATCCTTTTAATGAATAAAAAGCATGCTTATACCACACTACAACACATTCGATTGGGAATTAGACACCTTATTTAACAACGAAATTGATCAGCTAGATTTTTAGCCTCACTGAACCCACGAATTGACTTCCTGTCAGACGACGTCCTTAAATTCAAGCTCTGCGTTTTAATATCTGGTTGCCCAGCTTGATTCTTTTACCAGACAAGTGTCTTGCATGTTGAAGGCTCTACCTTACTATTTCCCCTCACGATGCCAGTGGCCATATCTTGACCGCGAACTACTAGCCCTTAGCTACATTTTTCCTTGATAGCGTATTCATTAACGTTTTTCATGCCTTGAGAGCATTGTTTCAGCAACGCCCTTTTAGATAGGGATTATAGTAATTAACTCGTCCCTTATTTTAGTTAAATGGCAATTTAGGTGACAGCAGATTCTTTGTCCTTGGGTCATTTAAACTCAAACGTGTGATTTTAGACAGTGAATGCGTCTCCTACGTAGGCACCCAGTACTCTTTATGTTGACAACGATCCAAAAAAAATGTTCAGGTGTTAAAAAAAAATTAGTGACTACCCTTATGTCCACCGCAGAGTCACCCAGTTTGCCACAGCGTTTCCCGGCTTCACCCTGCTTATTCTGGATTCATAAATAGCGTTCAAGTGAACAAAATTGGTTGATTGACCTGGAGTTGCGGTGGGATTATGCGGACAGTGAATAACAACCAGTGGGAAAATACTGTATGGCAACTTTTAGATCTTAAATCAAACCTTTATTTTAAAAGCCTTAATTTCGGAGACAGCCAGTCGTGGTAGTAATATTCCTTGCATTACAATGTACCGACCTCCATCATTGTGTTGACAACATATTACCTGGTGGTGACATCTATTTTTCCTCTTCCCAAGATACGCCTGTAACCTTCTTGATTTCTGGTTAATTCGATTTTTTTTGGACCTTGGTTAGCATTAACCCTTACTTTTATGCCTTATATGAAGGGTTAAATGAATCACCTTTTTACCCAACTAGAAGGTAAGTACCTAAATCAATAAACCTTTAACTTTAACTTGTGCAAAGCTTGGGAATTAATGACACTCGGTTATAAATATAATTACATAACCTAAAAGTGTCAGCTAGAATTGATGAGTTGACCTTGGATATGATCCATGCTAAGGTTGGAATTATTACTATAGTCCTAGTGATGTAGGATTTGATTTATAGGTTGATAGTTATGTTAACTTTGTGTATTTGTAATGGAATGTTGATTTGGTTTTAGTTGTGTTTATCTACTTTTAAACTCATTAAAATTAGACCACCTTTATATGGTTATCGTCATTAGTGTTAGATAATGTCATGTTATTAATTTCATATTGATAGTGTTGATACTAATGTTTAGGGCGAGGTTGAAATTCTATTACTTTTGTTCTATAGAAAAGTTAATCTAATTGTTATAGACCCCATATAAGGTGCAAGGTAGTTGTCCTTATGCTTAGTTAGGGTAATATAAAATGTGATGTGGTAATTATTGTATGGTGATGTAAAATGGTAGTATGGTAGGTTATTCAATGACATATCAATGTTGGGACCTTCCTATTTATCATCTAATATGTTTTTATCTATCATATATTATATTTATTTGAGTTCAGGTCAATTTTGTCCATTATTATACTTACCCACTCGATAAGATTTGAAGGTAAATTTTGACACGAAATATTGATGGCTAAATGTGTTAGATTGTATTGTAGGTAAATTAGTAGTTGTGGGCTCTTTACAGGCAGAGTTCCCACCACTGCGACCTCCTGACAGAGATGACTAGTTTCTTCTTGAGCAGTCGGCTAGGAGCCTATCTGACATTCTCTCTCTCCAGAGCAGAGAACTAAGATTAAACGCCCTGCTTTCCTGTGAAGAAATAGTAAAATCTACTACTATGGATTCTTCCATCTGTGTTCGTACTGTACCTAACACAGTATGTCGTTTCATGCTTGCAGTCATTGGTTGTGTGCCTTATGTCTATGGTCGTTTAATGCTTGCAGTTACTTGTTGTGTGCCTTATGTCTTCTTGTTGTGATCATTGTGGTTGCATCTTGTTAGTCATCGGGTGGCGAAGTAGAGTCGAATATGTTTGTTTCCCTTGTACGCGCGCACACACTTGTTAAAAACACAAAAAGGGAAAAAAAATTTCCACTTGTTATATGAGGTTTGTAGTCGTGACGAACGAGAGGTTCGTTACAATAATGAACCTTATGACTGTTCTAAATAAATTCAGAACATGTACTGACAGCTTAGGTTTTAATGACAAAGAAGGAAACACAAACATAAACTTGTGATCTCATAATTATACATGATTACAACAAGATAAATCTGGAAGCAATCTATGCATTTTATCATTCAATTTAAAATTCAAAGATAAATCTCAGTATTTAAATCGAAGATATAATCACAACATTTGTATTTTGAGGAGCAAATGATAGATGGTATTTATAATATAAACCTCCTAGACATCACAGATCATTTAATCAAAAGATATCAGACCTGCACATGTAACAAGATTAAAAAAAACATAAATAATAACATTATAAACAAAAGGCTAAAGCCAAAATGCATATATGTTGTTCTACCAAGTTTTTGGAACCAATTGTCCATTCTGTAGTCCTGAAAGAAATTATTTGGATAATAGACTTTAAAGATTGGAAAAATTAATACATAAATGATAATGATTAACCATGTATTGATAAAAAAGACTAAATCTATTTAAATCAATGTATATTCAAGTATTCAAATAATATGAATATATTATAATGAAAATAAAACCATTTCACTTACAGGACAAAAGCCATTAAGCATCCTGGAATTCCATATTCTTCTTTGAAAATATTCGTCCATTCTCTCAAAGATTCCAGCCATCCATTACTCCATTTGAAAAGAAATAAAAAGTTTAAAAAATAAATAATATACAAAAGAGAAAGGATTAAAATATTCCTCTCCAATTCTTTGATTCCCTGACTCTGATCTTTCTCATATATTTATAAAATGAATGAACAGTCTGGGCGTCACTATTAATTACCGCCACCTGAAATTTTCCTCTAAAAGAGACCCAAACATCTCTCAAATCGTACATTTGTTTAGGAAAATCTTTACAATAAAGGTAAATGGGTCCATTTTGGTTCTGGGTTTTCAACCATTTCTCCAAATTCCTCACGGTTTGGCTGTAATTAGTTCTGAAAAATCGTGTGTCTGATCTTGACGCCTTTCCAAATTTTATCTGTTGTTGTTCATAAAATTATTTGTAGCAGTCCAAAATTATTTTTGGATCAATCATCTTGAATGTATTTGGATAATAAAATCAAGCCATGATCAGATCTGTATTAAATATTTGATAACAAAAACCTGTGAAACAAAAAGAAACCTAAATTAATAACCTAAAAATTGTGAATAAAACAAAATCTAGAAAAATAAAAAATGAATTTAAACTAACTATAACTTATAAACAAATATTATTTATAATTTGTTTTCAAATATGATCTAGAAGCTTCAAGTTAATGAAGAAAAAATATTAATTTTAGTTTTTTACAAAATCAAACAAATGATAGATAACTCTTTGATTATTATTATTTTGAAATGAGATGCAAAATATATTTTTTTTTAATTAATTAACATCACCAAATGATTTCATGAAAATGAGAAACCAACCAAGATATTATTTGATGAAGTATTGAACACATTATTCAAAATAGTCAAACTTGCTAATGAGAAAAAGAAATAACACATAATCATAATTTAAACGAATGTAAACATTTGATAAAAATTAACGTTTTTGTTTAAATTGAGATTTTTATGTTCATCTCTAACTTTTGACATATACTCTTGTAATGAATGTCTCATACTATAGTGAATGTCTTAAGTTTGTCTCAAAGCAAGCCAAGGTATGGAACTATTTGAAAAGGTTGATTCTGTAGCTCACTATAATTATCAAGATCCTAATGGGAGCCCTTTAAATTTTGTAAACATTTAGGGGGAGTTGTTGGGGCCCAAAAAATGGAGACTTACTGGGTGAAGCAGTTATCTCTGATCTAGTAATATTTCATCTTAGGAAGAAAATAATAAGACTTGAAAATGATTTAAGCTCCCTGAAATAAATTCACTCTGAGACTATATAGTATTAGGATAATCTCATTTCTATAACCAGAAAATAGAACTTTCTTTGCAGGAGATTATAACCTAAAATAATGTCTTAATCAAAGAGTCATGATGTTTATAAAAGAACTTCAATACCGTTGACAGAGCCACTACTACTAGCAAGCGTTCATAGCCTCGACAGGGACATCATTTAACCCACTCAAATGATTTAATCCCATTCAATAGTTGTATCCAGATGATGTATACTTCTATAAAAGATATTTAGAAACATATACCTGCTACCTCTCGACCCGACATTGCTTCATTGCCAGCAGGTCTGTTCAGTACCTCGACGAAGTTGTCTTGGTATCATGTGTGCATTTACCCGCTGCCAGCGAGCCTGTTCAGTACCCCGACGGGTTTACACACACTTACCACACTTAAGTGCTTTCAACCCTCTTATGCCACTTTTAAATAATAATACAATTATAGATTTCTTGACAACAAAGAGAGTGGGGTGATACTGGAGGTTAATTGCAATATAGGTAAATAGTTGACCATGTTATTTTTTTTCTTTCAAAACTGGAAGTTTTATCATGGTTTAGAGATTTTAGATTTCCTTTAAGAAATCATCTAGAGAATGGGGAAGCACTTAAAAGTGATTCCTTAAGAATATAGATGGCATAAAAAGTTTAAAGATTATCATAATTCTCAAATATTTAAACCATATCTCTGGTGTAATACTCTAGAAAAGATAATTTGAGGACAAAATGAGAGTGACAATTGACTTAAAAATCAATTGTCTGAGCTATATCTTAATATTAGGACCTCGTTGAACTTATTTCAATTTTATTTAAAAAACACAAGTCTTAAAATAAATGCTTCCTTCGAAAATAGCTCTTTGATCAGAAATATATTGATTCAAGAAGAAAGATAAGAAGAAAAATCATTCAAAATAATCAAAGAAAACACAACAAATCAAATCAAATTTTATTAATGGGATTCAAAATAAGAAGTACACAAAATCAAAATAGCAAAAGAAAACATTTTAGGAAATGATTTTGGTCAAAGATAAACTTGAGTTTTTGTATCCACTATCATCTCACTATAAATAAAGGAATAACCCTGCCACCCTACTAGCACTCCCTCCGTGGCTCGAACTGTAGGTTAACGATTACCTAGTTTGAGAGGATCCACGATGCTGTGAGGGTAGACTGCGATAGTCGCTCACGATGATTCTAAGGGGTGTACAATAAGGCTGGGGCCTTATTCCTTAGAGCCCTTAGTCTCACACAAGTTCACCTGGCGCAGTGTTGACTCTCGGGGTTATAGATGTCTACCAATCGGTCAAGTTGGCAAGTGGCACCCTTGGAGCACGTGGTGCATCCTGAAGGGCAGGTCGCACGAAAGAAACATAAGTTAGCGAGTGGCACCCTTGGAGCATGTTGTGCATCCTGAAGGGCACGTCTCGCAAAAGAAACCAACAAGGCGAGTGCCACCCTTGGAGCACGTAGTGCATCCTGAAGGGAACGTCGCGTTGATGATGATGAAGAAACAAACCTAGATGGCCCTAAGACATTAACTCCTTAAGAAATCCCTAAACAAATTCCCTAACCAAGTGTCGCCCCGTTCAAAATCTAAGTCCTAAGGCTAAAATTTCTCTAGGGTAAAAATTTAGTCTAACCTTAAGAAAAAGACTCTAAGAATAAAAATAAAAATTTAAATAAAAACCCACTTAAGTAATAGTTTAGTCTTCATAAAATTCTTGGGGTAAATGAAGAGAGTATGAATTTAATTAAAACTAATGGATTTAAAAATTACAAAGAAGAAATTATTTCTTAACTTGTGTAAGTACAAAAGATATTAAATAAATAATAAAAGGGAAGGATTTAATAGCGCAACTGCCATTTTGGCTTTAATAAAAAGGGGAAAGAAGGGAAAAATAAGAATTAGGAAATTAAGGAATGGGGAAACATAATAAAGGAAGGAAGGGAACTTATGGTAACAAGCATGGTCAACATAGTAAGGAATTGACAATAAAGAACCTTTTAATCTGAACTAAATGAGCAACATATTTTTAGGGAAGGTATTTAAAACATGTAAGGGGATCTAGGAACACCTAGGAGTAAATTTAGGAGCAACTTTAGGTGGGTGAGGGAAATGAGTCATTTAATAAATTAAAGAAAATAAATTTTGGAGGAAAGTGGGGGATGAATGACACTTGTACGATGGAGAAATTTTAGATGTTTTCATTAAAACTTAAATTAAAAAGGGATTTAGGGAAAGTTTGAAGGTCTAAAACTCTATAAAATAAAGGGAAGAGAAGGGAGAGGGGATCGATGGTTAGCATAACGTTATGTTGCCGGATTTGTGACTTGACTGATTGCTTGTGAGGATTTGGGATTTTCCAGCTCGGATAGGAGTGGTAGCTTGGCCTTGTGAGGCGAGCTGGGAAGCTAGACAGACCATCTGGATTGTGTGTGGCCCCTTTGCGGCTCGGGGGGCTAAGGGGGAAGCAGAGTACCCCTAGCGATTGGCTGGGAGGTACCGGTGAGGTCTCGACGGTTGGCGAGCGGGAGAGGCACGGAGCTCAAGTGCAGGATAGCGTCTTCAGGTTATTCGCCTTCAGTCACAGGTACGCAAGTGCATTATTTGTTAAAATAAAGGATCATTATTTAATGTGTATACGAACCCATAAGATGTTAATGGATGTGTTAGATTTGGGATCATCCATTTTCCTTGTTGTCTATTTTATGCGCCTCGACAGATGTAACCCTTGTGATCCCTTCGAGGAGATGTCCCTAGAGCCCTAGCCTTCGCTTCTGCCGTCAGCATTTTTATGGGGATTCTTAGATGTATAGAGTTTTACTCCATCTGTGTAGGGTTTTAGATAGTTTGGCTGGTCCATCTTACACCTGAAATTGTTTTGTGTAACTGATGGAACCATTCCTTCTGCGGAGATAATTCAACAATTTGAAAGAAGGAAACTTTTATTTAAATGAAAACGTTTATCAAAGGAATTGCTTTTAAAGGGATACGTTTATCAAGAAATTTTTTTATTAAATGAAAAATTAACCCAACCGGTCTACAAATCCTGGGTGGGCCTGTGATTTTTTTTTTCCTATGTCAATATCAGAGAACAATTTGATCAGGTCTGCGTTATTTTTCTGGGCGGTGGTTTTTCTTTATTTTCGTCGAAACTTGGGAATTTTTATCTCCTCCTGCATTTTGTGTATATCACAGACAGGCCTCTGTCGTTAATGGACTTTTGGACAGCCACCTTTTAGTTATATGGTTAAGAGCTTTAGTAATGGGTTTTAGCTAGTGGGCGGCTCCAACTCTGGTCTCCATTGGTGTTTCGCTTAAAGTTTTACTTGAGCAAATTGTTGATGGATCGCGCCCCAGTGTGAACTGTTTTCTTTTGGCAGTATACCTCCAAGCTCACATTTTATTTTTGGTCATTTCTTAGTCTATCTTCGTGCCTCTCCACTGAACCTTCTTGTACCTTAACCTTCAACGCTTGCCCACCTGTGCATCTAGCTTCCTGGTATAGAACCCGTTCTCCTTTGTGTCCAGTTGTTCCAGAGTGGATCCCCTTACGTATGGCACTCTTACCTTCTCTAACCAGCGTGAAGGATTTTGGCCGCGTTTACCTATGGAACAACGATGCCTGGTTGACAGCTCGTCTGTTTTTAGACCGCGCCTTTAACGCTGCATGATCATGGGTGTCAGCGTGATTCCTAGGCAGATGGATTTTATTTTGTAGCCAGCATTTTTTTTCTCTACCCTATCGAATTTTAGGCATGCACACAGCAATGGCCTATTGGTCTCTGGTAGGCACGCTTAGCTTCTAGTTTTTATTGCCATTGACCACTTTAACCGTGTTGATTAGGCGTAAATGTTGGGTGACTGAATGTTGTATTTACTTTACATAAGGGTGTAGTTAGCACACCTTTGTTTATGAAGCAGGTATTGATCATATAAGGTTGTTGTAACCCGTAAGGGAGGGTCTTGGTTATTTTTTTAATTGTAACAACATTTTTATAAAGTAACGATAAGGTTAGTTTTGGTCTTGTTGTGTAGTTGAGACTGTTATTAATAGCCTACCCTGTGAAGTCCATGTTATTTCCATTGAATTTTATTATAATATAAAAGTTATTGTAATTATAAATGTAAAATCTTGTTATTTAATTGAATTTTATTATAATGTGAAGGTTATTGTAATATGTATCAGTAGGGCACATTATCTAATTTACCACTACATTTGTGAACTGGATAAATGAAAGAAAAGTTATTTGCAAATTGCCCATTCATAGATTGTTTGGTGGATTTGGGTAAAGAAATTCCTCTTATTAGACTGTAATTAACCATGTGTAGTAATTGCAAAGAAATTAAAAAAAGGGACTGTAGGCTCTCCGTCAAACTGATCTAAACAACCCAAAATCATCAAAGGTTGCCCTGCTTTCTTTTATTTATTCACTGCTTTTAGGTTTTCAGACTTGCTCCATTTTGGTGTAACATCCATGCAATTTCCAATGTTGGCTTTAGATGATTTTAGAATATTATTGAAATGGTGGAGCATTGCTTAAATGGTAATTCTTAATTATTTAATTATTCTTGATTAAAACTTGAACGAGTTAATGATTTTAGTATGTTGCGTTATTATGGCATTCTAATCTTAGATTGATGTTAATGTTGCTTTAAATGATGAATCATAACTATTCCTTATTAATCCATGAAGGATATAATTGATTTTTGAACATTGCTTTAATTATGAATTGAGGGTTAAATTATGCTTTAATTGATAAATTGTTGCCATTCATTATTCTGGATTAAAATTGAATTGAGTTTCATGATTTAGGATGTTGCTTTATTTATGATAGTATAATTATAGATTAATGCCATTTGTTTCTTAAATGATAAATCATAACTCTTCATTTTATTTATAGTTAATGCATGAGTTAATTGATTTTAGACTATTGCGTTAACCTTAAATTAAATGTTAAGGTTGTTGTAAATGAAAACTTTTAACTAGTCATTATTATTGATTAAATATGGATCAATTATTTGGTTAGATGTTATCCCAGTTGAGAACAGACTTGCACAATAAGGCCCTGGAATGATTAATTTTATAAGGTACCTAGATGACAAATTTTGATCTATAGTTGCATGATGGAATGGCATTAAGACTAGGGTAGATGGTAGTCCTTGTTCAAACTAATGTTTTACAGGGTCGTAAACTTATGTGTGCTTAGTCGGCTAGTGTCGGGCGGGATGTAGACACCTCCATGTAGCCTAGTATATAATGCTGGGTGGGTGATTATTTTTTGTGTAAAGAATCCAGTGCCGTATCAAGAGTCTCGGTGCCATATCAAGAGTCTCGGGCCCTTTAAAGGCAGGGTTTCCACTATTGTGACACACCTCTAAGGTCGTATCAGTAGTCTCGGGCTCTTAAAAGGCAGAGTTCCCACCACTGCGACCTCCTGACAGAGATTACTAGTTTCTGCCTGAGCAGTTGGCCAGGAGCCTATCTGACATTCTCTCTCTCTGGACCAGAGAACTAAGATTAAATGCCCTGCTTTCCTGTGCAGAAATAGTAAACTCTACTACTATGGATTCTTCCATCTGTGTTCGTATTGTACATAACACTGTATGTCATTTAATGCTGGCAGTTACTTGTTGTGCGCCTTATGTCTTCATGTTGTGATCATCGTGGTTGCGTCTTGTTAGTCCTTGGGTGGCCACGTAGAGTCAAGTGTGTTGTTTCCTTTTTACATGCACGCACACACCTTAAACAAAAAAAAAAAAAAATTGCACCTGGTATCAGAGTTGTTGTTGTAACGAGGAGGATCTCACACAAGATAAAATATTAGTAACAAGAATGGTAGTATATTGAAAAATAACAAAAATATATCATACTTACCATTATCATCATCATTTAAAAACAAAGCAAGCATGACCTTACCATTCCCTTGAACATTCTTTTTGTACAAATCCTCCAACCATTCTACAATTTTGTCATTATATGGGTCACAAAAATATGAAAAAATGAGATTGTGAAGCTCGTGAGAGTTATGGGGACTTGAAATAACCATCGACCTAGACCGAAGTGTCCCATCTTCCCAACAATTCTCCAAGTGTTCATCAATTTCTTCACATGGAGGATCTAATAAAATAATGTAATGCTTACTTCCTAGATATTTAGGTAAAAACAAAGTAAGCACAACTTTATCTTTATTATGAAGATTTTTTAGATACGAATCTTCAAGCCAATCTAAGATCTTGTCATAAAAATTAGGATGCAAACTATGAATTTGATGAAATGGATATATCAATGGGGAACACATCATAAGAGGATTCATGACATCAATTAGATTATTGGTTTGAACGCTTCCTTTGATGAGATTGATTGTTTAAAAATGTGAATCATAAACATTAAAATTCTAACTAATCAAAGAACGAATATGCAATGTAGAATATTCAATTTCCATAAGGATGAGTGCATTGTTTTTTTCAAAAATAAATCGTGTAAAATCATCTTGCAACATGTCATTTTTCCATTCGAGTGATGAAAGTGATAGAGCATCAAATCCAACTTGATAAGTGTTATGTTTGGAATTAGTTTCTGTAATGACCCTCCTCGTTATGACAACAACTCTGATAACAGGTGCAAATTTTTTTTTTTCCCTTAAGGTGTGTGCGCACGTGAAAAAGGATATAGACACACTTGACTCTATGTCTCCACCCGACGACTAACAAGACACAACCACAATGATCACAACAAGAAGACATAAGGCGCACAACTGCAAGAATTAAACGACCATAGACATAAGGAGGAATCCATAACAATAGATTTTACTATTTCTGCACAGGAAAGCAGGGCGTTTAATCTTAGTCCTCTGCTCCGGAGAGAGAGAAGGTCAGATACGCCCCTGGCTGACTTCTCAGGAAGAAACTAGTAATCTCCGTCAGGTGTGTCGCACGAGTGGAAACCCTGCCTTTAAAGGGCCTGAGACTCTTGATATGGCACATGATTCTTTACACAAAATAATCACACGCACAGACTTACACTAAGGCTACATGGAGGTGTCTACATCCCGCCCGACACAAGCAGACCAAGCACACAAAAATGACACTCTAGTACGACATTAGTTAATCAAGAGACTACAACCTATAAGATTCTTAAGGTCATCCCAATGCGCAACCTTAGATCATAATTCGTCAACAAGGTGCCCTCTGAATCAACATTCAAGGGGCCTTATTGTGTAAGTCTGAACTTCGGCTGGTTAACATTAACATCCAAAGTTTACATATAGATATGTATGACAATATCTCATGATTAGATCGTGTACCTCTTAACCATATTACTCAAATTCCTCTTTCCACACTAATAACAAGAACAATCATTTATTATTATACACTAGGACACTTTAGTGTTATACCTTAATAATCATTGTAAACCTATCATTCTAATAATCCTTCTAACTTTATTGTTCTAGTTGATCATTAAAACTTAACCTTCTACCTTCACATTTTATCCACTTTAAGATACAGTAGCATTGCAGTTGCACCTCATTTTAACCTTTATGTGAACATTTACAATAAGGTTTCAATAATAGTAAAACAAACAACATTACCTTTACATTAAATTTATGTGAACGTTTGCAAGAAAGTTTCAATAATCATAAAAATAAAGCAACATTACCTTTACATTAAATGGCCATATCTGGGCAAATAAGCTAGCATAATTCCAGTTCAGGTTATGTAATAAGAATACTGCATTTTACTACTGGAATAAAATAATTCAATCATCTATCTTAGCATAACATCATAAAAGTAACATTCTAATTGATCAAGATAAACCTAACATTCTAATATAATCGCTCTGATTTAATAAACAAGGTAACCATTAATGTTCTGATTTAATAATCATTTAACTTGACAATCTAAACAATCATTATAGAAATTATTTTTCTAATTAGCCATTATAAACCTAACATTCTAATAATCATTCTAAGTTAATAAACATTGTAATCATTATTGATCTAAATTAATAATCATTATAAATGTAGGCGGATAACTAACTTAGGTAGAATAATGATTATTAGGATTTAGGCAGAATAATAATCTAGGCAAAACAATAATGACTTAAATCCTTCCACGATTTCTTCCTTATACGTGTCATTATACTGTTCTGATTTAATAAACATTATCATAATTTAGGCAGAAGAATAATCTAGGCAGGATATACGTTTAAATAACCCTAATAAAAAAAATTTCATCATCAACAAATTAATACCAGCCACCTGGTCTGTTCAGCACTCATTAAGATATCTGCATATATTCTTGGCGCTACCTGTCAGTTTTTAAATATAAAAATATAAAAATGAATTCTAGGGCTATCGTTGAACTGTCCCAGGTCCCGCGCTAACATTCTATGTTAAGTATTTTGAAACTAAAATATAATAATGAAATAGCCACCATTTAAAAAACAATGAAATAAATAAATGGCAATTTAAATAACACGACATTTATTCGCTGTAATAAAACACTCATTTGCTAAAGGTAAGGACGCAAAGGTAGTGAAATTCTGTCTCGTTCTACAAGACACACGGGGGTGTGTTCCAGCAACGCAAAGATTATTTTGTTCTCTCAGATCCCAACGCCTTCAGTGGATCGACAGCCTGCAAGGAGGGGGAGGGTAACTGATAAATTCCCATTAGCACGACTAACGAGTAACAGGCTTACTGTACAGTCATTCTGGCGAAAGCAGAAGGTGGAAACAAAGGACGAGGAGATCGGTCATCCTCCTGAGGGTTACAGGTGTAGGAGTATGTCCCACCAGCTTCCAAGACAGAGAAAACCGATTCAACGATACCGCCAAATCTGAGCTTTCTCCGAAAAACTGATTGCGTCCAACAAACATCGCTGCCACCACATCTAAACCTGGGCAGAGGTAAATGGAATAAGATAATCTTGAGATAATAAGATGAGGGGAGGCACAGATTAAGGGAGATGCCAGAAGGATTCAGGTGTCTACAGTTGTGCATCCCCTCCCGTGGAACAACATTTGCACCGCAGAATTGGCATGCAAGGTAGATACACACTGATTAAGACATACACAAAGGATTTTTATTTTTTTTCATGCTTTAGGTCTGTCAAGAGAGTCGTGCGAAGAGGGTCACCACATGTAGAATAGATAACCCTAATGCATGGAGAGAGAAATCCCTCAAGTGATTTCACGCTGAGGATGGTTGACATAATTTCCAACGGGTGTCCCCATTTCCAGTTGTCCACAGTATTGCGCACAAAGGTTTCGTTCAGATCTCAAATAAAATTGAGTCGCATGTCATATTTCTTCAGAAACGCTGATCATATTTCTTCATAAAAGGCTCATCCTCAAGGCATTTATACACGGAATCAACCTTGGGTTTATCAATATTCACCATGGCTTTGATCAGTATCTCGACTTTAAGAATTCACTGTCCAATAAATGCCAATACAGGCACGGTCAGGCTTTGAACCAGTCGAATCACAGAATTAGGGTTTTCAAGAGACGACTAATGCTCATTGTATGCATATCAATGCACAAGAATCCATCTGAGGAATATACTGGAATGCAGAGGGACCGGTTGGAAACAAAGAAGTGTTTCTACATATTAGGGTTTCTTGATGTTGGATGCAGATGCAGGCTGGTAGACAGAGTAATGTAGAGATGCAAGCTTAGAGGCAATGATGTACGTAAAAGGAAACACTCATGGAATAAAATAGAAAAGAAGGATTGGCCCCATGAAACAAGATTACCAGGTAGGTTATAGCAATGGAAGCATTACATTTGACTCGGATATTATACAGAAACAAGGTCATTTACCCATATTATATCAAGAATCCCTTCAATATCTTATCAGTGGTAATTTATGCAAAGAAACATATGCAATATAAACTTGTACACAATTTGCCTCAATAACACCCTATCCATGAGATATTTATATAAAAGAAATAGTTACAACCATAATTTCTGAGTAAATAATTAACATCAGCCATTCAATCCATTTTCATTCGCTATTCCGATCCCAACATAAGTCACAGTGCATTCTATTCTACTAAAATTAGAAATCATATCGTTGCCTTGTCGCCCACGTTGAATGATGTCCCGCGCTCCGTGCCGCTCCCGCTCGCTGACCGTTGAGACTACACCGGTACCTCCCAACTAATCTCTAGGGGTACTCTGCTTGCCCCTTATCCCCCTGAGACGCAAAGGGGCCACACAAATCTAGAAGGTATGCCTAGCTTCCTAGCTCACCTCCAAGACTGAGCTACCACTCTAATCCCAGCTGAGAAAATACCAACTCCTCACAAGCAATCAGTCCAGTCCAAATTCGGAAGCATAACGATACCTAACAACCCATCCCCCCCAACTTCCCTCATCCCCCTTTATTTTATAGATTTTTGAGACCCCCTCTTTCCCTAAATCACATTTCATTTAAGTTTTAATGAAAACCCTCTAAAAATTCTCTGTCTTACAAGTGTCCCTCATCCCCCACGTTTCTCCAAAAATCATTTTCTTTAAATTTATAAAAAGGCTCATTTCCCTATTTTTATTATTCCCTTTCCCTTTTTTTCTTTTTGAAACCAAAAAGGTAAATGCGCTAATTAATCCTTTCATTTTATCTTTTTAAATTCAAAACTTTTTAAACTCTCGCACGTTAAAAATTTTATTACTTATGAATTGTCTATGTTTCCTTATTACTTAGTTTCCCTGTTTTATTAATCCCTCCCTTTATTTTTATTTTTTTTAAACCAAAAAGGTAAATGCGCAATTAATCTTTTCAATTATTAATTATTTAATATCTTTTTTTCTTTCACAAGTTAGGAATTAATTTCCTCTTTGCAATTTTTTTTTTTTAAAATCCCTTAGTTTAATTAAATCCTTACTCTCTTTATTTTCCCCAAGAATTTCTATTTCTTAGGTGGGTTCTTGTTTAAATTGTTATCTTTATTCCAGGGTCTGTTCTTAAGGTTAGACTAAAATTTTACCCTAAAAGTTTTAGATTCAGTACTTAGATTCTGAACTGGGCGACACTGGGTTAGGGGAGTTGTTTAAGGATTTATTAAGGCGTTATTGTATTAGGGATATTTAGGTTTGTTTCCTTCATCCACATCAATGTGACATGCCCTTCAGGATGCACCATGTGCTCCAAGGGTGCCACTCGCCTCGTTCGTTTCCTTTGCGCGACATGACCTTCAGGATGCACCATGTGCTCCAAGGGTGCCACTCGTTTCTTGTGTTTCTTTTGTGTGACATGCCCTTCAGGATGCACCACGTGCTCCAAGGGTGCCACTCACCAACTGGACTGATTGGTAGACATTTATAACCCCTGGAGTCAACACTCCGCCAGGTGAACTTGTGGGAGACTAAGGGCTCTAAGGAATAATGCCCCCGCCTTATTGCGCGCCCCTTAGAATCATCGTGAGTGACTGTCGCAGTCTTCCCTCACGGCATCGTGGATCCTCTCGAACTAGGTAATCGTTAACCTACAGTTCGAGCCACGACGGGAGTGCTAGTAGGCTGTGGCAGGGCTGTTGTCCACACCTCTCCCTCAACCTCTCTGGAAATCATGTGTGGCCCCTTTACTCCATATGTGAGTCTAGTCGGCAAGCTATCGTCAGCCTGCATCATCAACAATCGTGTCAGAACATGTCAATCATCAAATCATCAAATCAATGAAATATCATAGTAAATAAATCAACCCAATTAGCACACTCCCTGACTCAATCCGGAGTCCAAAGGGTTCCACCAATGCCTCTGCATCATCAAGGTCCAAAACCATGCACACTCAATAAAACCGAGTCAATAGCACCTGTCTACATCAAATAGTAAAACCTCATGTCGTCTATCATAACGCATCATAATCAAGTATAAATGTTTTAACATCAGAAAAGTCCAGATCACTTGTGAGCAAGTGTCCTCAAATATTAAGTTTTCTTAGTGCGCCAGAGCGAGATGTTACAATTTCACCAAATTTTGGCATATCGAAAAGATTGGATTGTGGTGGCAAAGAGTAAGATACCGTGGGTAAAGTATCAAATCCACCAGAATCTAAGAAGAGATTGGGATATAAAGAGTAAAAGGAATCAGAAATAAGCACATGAAAAGAATATCTTGAGCTATGATATTTAACAATGGTATTCTCAAGACATTCATCTTCATTTTCCCTAAAACTTTCACTCTTTTTTGGTGATAAATTCTTCAACATAATATGATCATCTAAATTTGTCTTTGATACGATAGATAATTCAAAACTTTCATGGAAAACATTTGATAATTCATGTTGATAAGGTAGGATTTGTAGATGAGGGTTTAATGTTTCTTCTTCCAATTGCAGATCTACATATCTAATCAGTTTCATTGGAACATTAGAAT
>JASDQU010104200.1:270513-288157 GCA_032191745.1 Picea mariana | reverse complement strand
TAAGACCTTGAAGACGACCATGTGCACCACTCCGGTTCTGGCCCTTCCTGATTTGACAAAGAACTTTGTGTTGGAATGTGACGTCTCAAGGAAAGGCATCGGCGTTGTCCTTATGCAAGAGGGTCGACCTTTGGCCTTCACTAGCAAGCAACTGTCTGAAAGGAATCTGGGCAAACTCATTTATGAAAAATAAATGTTGGCGATTCTACATGCCATTGAGCTGTGGCGTCCTTATCTCTTGGGGTAATGCTTCCAAATTAAGACCGACCATCAAAGCCTCAAGTAATTTCTGGAACAATGCATTTCCTCCCAGGAGCAACAAAAATGGGTGACTAAGTGCTTTGGATATGATTATGAGATCATTTATAAGAAGGGAAAAGACAATGTCATGGTGGATGCACTGTCCTGGAAATATGAAGACGAAGGATCCCTTTTTTCTCTTTCCTTCATTGTACCCAATTAGCTCGAAGTTGTGCGCTAGGAATGGCTTCAAGATCCCAAAAGTTCACATCTGATCCAACAACTACAGAACAAGGCTCCGGCTCCCCCAGGGTACTCTTGGCTCTAGGATGAGCTTCAATACAAAGGGAGCTTGTATTTAAGTAAACAATCCAAGCTCAAATCCATGGTACTTTCTGAGCTTCATGCTACACCCACAGCGGGGTACTCAGGGTTCACCAAAACATATGACCGAGTCAAACATTCTTTTTTCTGGGATGGTATGAAACAGGACATCCGTAAGTTTGTCACTGAATGTGAGGTGTGTCAATGCAACAAGGGAGAAACAGTCAAATATCCAGGCACCCTCCAACCACTTTCGATTCCCCCTGCTATTTGAAAGGATATCTCTATGGACTTTATTACAGGCTTAGCCAAATCGGGGAATAAATCTGTCATAATGGTGGTGGTGGATCGCCTTTCCAAGTATGCTCATTTTTGTGCTCTTCACCACCCATTTACTGCATCCACGGTGGCTCAAATTTTCGTGGACCAGGTCTTCAAGCTTCATGGCATGCCGCACTCTATTGTTTCTGATCGAGACCCAACTTTCACAAGCAATTTTTGGCAAGAACTATTTAAGCTACAAGGCACACAATTGCATCTCATCTCAGCTTATCATCCCAGATGGATGGTCAAACGGAAGTTGTCAACAAGTGTTTGGAAACATATCTGAGGTGCTTTTCCTCTAAAAAACAACACCAGTGGGCTCAATGGTTACCCCTCGTCAAATGGCGGTACAACACTACATACCATACAACCACTCNCATGACTCCTTTTGAAGCGGTATATGGACAGAATCCACCTTCAGTTCTCTCATACTTACCGGGTACCTCGAAGGTCCAGGCGGTTGACCAAACACTTACAGTCCGAGAGGATATCCTTCGTACCCTTAAAGAGAACTTGGTCATGGCACAGAATAGAATGAAGTAACAAGCAGATCAAGGTCGCTCCGAATGTCAATTTGCAGAAGGGGATCAAGTGTTTCTGAGACTGCAACCATATACGCAAAATTCCCTCAAGGATGAGCATTGTCAGAAGCTAGCACCCAAATTTTATGGCCCTTACACAGTTCTCAAGCATGTGGGACAAGTCGCATATCGGTTAGCTCTGCCTAGGCAGTCGAAGCCTCATCCTTTTTTTCATGTTTCATGCTTGAAGAAGGTGATTGGAACCAGGTGCAAAATTCAAACCAACCACCAACCTTCCAGAGTTAGCTGAAGAAGGATCCATTTGGCTACAACCAGAAGCAGTTTCGGACCAGCGTGAGCATCACCTGCATTAGAGAACCATCAAGGAAGTGCTAGTACAGTGGAAAGATATGACTCCAGCAGATGCCACTTGGGAACCAACTACCATTCTGCAGCAGTTTCCACATCTCAAGCCTTGAGGACAAGGTTGTTTTTAAGGGGGCGGACATGTTAAGATCCTAACCCGCACATAGGTAGATCAATTTATTCGGATGTAATAAAGGTCAATATTAATAAGGCCTTTCAATAAAATAGAATAATGCATATGTAAGAAGACCTAATAGAAGCTTCCGCTTCTAGAAGGATCTTCCTCTAGATGCTTCTCTTAATAGACATATTTAGTATAAATAAGGGTCGAGAGTATGAAAACCCTAGCTTGGATATTATTGTAACAGAGTGCTACTCGACTGGAGGTTGCCCCCTCGAAGAGGCCTATGAACATTTCTTTCTGAATCAAAGTGTTATTTCAGTTGTTGTTCTCATATTATTTCTATGTTATTGTGGATGATTATGATGGTTATATTGTTGTTATTCTGCCATTCCTAGCATTTTATATCTGTTCTGCATATTTATTAGATATGGTATATTGCAAACTATCACGTGCCATCAAGGCCCTCCAACAATAACCTTCCACCAATACATGTGTATCATCAATGCATCTAGTGGTTTCCATGATCATGTCCTCACTGACTCTCAACTATCCCGCCAAGTGTCGTGACTCCTGGTCACAATCATGATGAGGTGCTACCTCATGCCTCTCACTGCTAGCGTCAACAATGGAATCCCCAACAACAAACTCCTCAAAATATAAGGCATTGAACTGCCCATTGTCCCCTATGCTACTGAGTCCTCATGTATGTCACTGCACGCCACCACCAACTGCCACCCCCATATGAATCACATCGTATCATGTATGGGCAATTGTATCCTCTTGTGCACTCACCCTACTAATATCATTTGTGCCTCGATCCCATATATATGTGTCCATACACGTGTGATGGTCATCCCATCCAATAAGGAGTGCATCCTCATCACTGGAGATCAATCCTGGGAGTAAGTCTCCCAACAAGTTGTCGGTCTCCACAACCTAGTCCATCAACAAAATCTCCAAGAGTGGTGACTCACTCTCCTCATATTGATAGGTATTTGTAAGGTCAACTATCTTCAAGCCATACCTCTCCTCCTAGGTCTACAAATCCATATGTCCCTTGTGTACAATCCCCACACAAGGCTCCTCTACCATATCAAGAATGCCACTGATATCCTCATGTGTCGTGGCTACCATAGGTGACTGAGAAGATGAAAAATGTGGCTCTCTCATCATAGGAAGCTCATCATCCTCCATACATGACTTCCTGGAAGTCATGTCTACACCCATATGTAGGTTATCCAACCTCTTAATCTCATCATGTCTAAGTGCCAACACATATGAATCCTCACAAGTGTCACCAGTATGTTGAAGTGTTGAATCCTCAACATTACCTGATGGGGAAGATGAAGGACATGCGATATCATCCTGTCCATCCAACTATCCCTCAAATGCACAAGAGTCACTAGCCTCCGTCTTGGTCATCTGGTTGAGATTGTAGTACATGTATAGCTTTTGTACCCCATCTATGGCAATTCATTTGGACGATCTGTCAAAAGAAGGTACGGTGAGTTTACCAACTTTCCAAGTGAAATCTATTTTATGCCCCTATTGTTGTTGTTGTCCTCCTCTCTGAGGTTCTCTAGGATGGTTCATTCCCCTAAGTCCATATTACTCAACTAGTGTCATGTCATGATGGAAGTCATGGCCCAATGTTGCATACTCCCTCTTGTACTATGCAATGTCTTTCGCCTAAGTGGGAAACCTCTGTGCTAATGACTGTTATGTTGTTTCTAGTGGTGCCCTCTGAAAACTAGGGAACCATGGTCTAGGAATCCTACTCGAAGATGTGTATGTGCAAGTAAGTGTCTGGGGTCTACTTCTTTCCCCTGAGTTCCCTTGTGTTGCATGTAGGGCTTGTGTGCTCGAGATGCCCACCATAGCCAGTCTATCAGCCACCTGAGCCAAGGACTGAGACATGCTCAGTTGACTAGCTAACATATCACCAATAACCTACATGAAGGCTTCCTCTGGTTCCATGGGAGCCTTACCATTGCTCTCTGGTCGCTCATATCTGTCTCCCCACATCCACTCTGCCTTCTGGGTCACCCACTGAACTCATCGACTTTAGTCATAGGCTAGCAGGACTAAAGATCTGATACCACTGAAATATCCCCGATTTCACTGATCAAGAAATTTTCTACTGATCTAATGTTCTGTCTCACAGATCTGATACACTGGGGGTTTTTGGATGCGTTTCAGTTGTGTGTTTGAGACATTTATGGTTATTGCATGTGCATTTTGGTTATTTGCATGTGCATGTTGTGTATTTATGGTTTAAACAATATATAAAGGATGCATGCAGAAGTAAAGAACATCAACTGCCCAATAACAAGTATTATGCAATTCAAGCATGGAAATACAATAACATACTAGAAATATAGAGTATAATCATCATCTAGATCTTATGTATCTTCACTGGAATACAAGCAAATAGAACAAAAATACACGTGATCAGAAGATGAAGGAAGATCTGATGCATGCACGGATAGATCATAAAAAATATGCGATTCTGGAGAAGTACGGTAACGAATACCAGCTGGAAAACTCATCTGAAAGGATGGACCATCGAAATGACATGGAAACTACTCCAATAGAAGCACCCTGGCCTCTAGACTAAAATGGATGAGTGCCAGATGTCATATCTGGTCTCTAAGGCACTGGATCTGGACCCCTCAAAGGTTTGTGCACCTCTTGGGACACTAGATGTGGCCCAAATGATTCAACCAATGGAATCTTCTACTATAGGACTCAAAACTATCGTCTCGCCAAATGCAGAACTGGGTCGGAAGGGTTTCCCCATATCTTCCTTGATGCTCCGTCTGTAACCTAAAATGTCCCGTCGAAAGAGTTTCTCCCTAAATGGCTAGATGATGTGCCCTGCAATACTCCACTGTCAGAATCTGATGGAAACTGGCTCAATCTGAGCGCCCTGGCCAGATCTCAACTGGGTCGGAAGGAAACTGTAATCTGAGCTCGAACCTCGTGCAACTCCACAAACCCTCAATCTGACTTGTGCCCTCACTGGCTGAGTTGTGCACACTGCAACTGGATACTCCTGAATAACATGATTAAACACCTGGATGTTATCTTCGATGGGCTAGGGTGTGTCTCTGAACACCGAAACCGATCAATGGTGGTGGTTTCCTCCAGAAATCCACAAAATAGTCAAGGTCGATTCTCTTCTTCCTCTGGGAACTCTCAACATCAAATCATAACAATGCATAATGAATTAGGTTGCTTTACCCTTCCTTTATAGCTTCCTGAAACCCTAATTTGGTGTTGACCTTTTCCCTCTGAGTGACTTTTACTTTATTTTATTATTCCTTGATTAAATCACTTAATTAATTAATTAATTAACTATTTTGCCTCTAAAAAGTGATTTATCCATCCTTATGGCTTCTCCGGCCACTGAAAATCACTTCTCATCATCTTATCTTGTAATGCTCTTCCTCCTAATTCTGATAAGCTATCACACTAAGAGGTTTCTCCAAGTAACATGCACATTATGACCTTCTTAGTGAATTTGATTAAGATATGACCCATAATAACTCAAAATTACGGAAATCGTCAGAATGCAACGAAACCAAAGCCCAGTTGTGTGAAATGGATCCTGATGATGAACAATACAATTCGGGCCCAAATAAACCCCTAAATATCTCCTAAATTCTTTGTCACCCTTATCTGGCTACTCAGGTAGGCATAACACTCTAAAATGTTGTAATGTCATAATGTCCCAAAATGGGGACATTATAGTACCATAGGATATCATCAATGATGTGCCTCAACCAAGTACAAAAATCACCAAGAAATGCCTCAACATGTATCATACCATAATCAATATATGTATCTCAACCATGTTCCAAAACATCAATGATATGCAACCAACCATACCCCTCAAGCATGTGCCAAAACATCCATAAACCATGTACCAAAAGTTGTTCCAAAAACATGTGCCATATCACTCATGATATGCCTCAACCATATAACAAAATATATTCCATAAAACATATACCATAACATCACCAAGATGTACCAACATAATCAACTTGGGTCCACATATAAACCCCAACATCACTTCTTAAATCTGCATAAAAAGCTACTCAAAATTGTACCTCAAATCTGAAAACTTGTAAGATTCACCATGGGATCAATTTTCCACTTCTAATTCTACAATTTCTATCTGAGGCATTTTTTATGTATTGTCGGACCTATGAAAATTTCATAGTCTGTTAAGTCCCATAAACAAAGTTACAACAAAAATGTCAAGCTGACTTGTTTGAAACATATTTTAGGACCATTCAGGAACTCTGAATTCCAAAGAGAATATCTCCAAAATTATTGCAAGCCAATGTATTAAATTTTAACTACAGGTACTTTGAGATCTTACCTCCATCTCCTTAGAATTTTGGTGTTTGAAACTTCCCATAACAGAAGTTATAGTGAATGTGGAAGACCTTCTTGAATTCTAACCTATTCTAGAGAGAGAACTTGTACAACATGCCACATGCTCAATATTTGATATCCTATTTTGAAACTCGCACAAGAAATACTATAGATTGTAATATTTCCAATGTAACTTGTATAACAAAATTTGGATTCTCTATGAAGAAGTTATGACTGTTTTACCCAAAACACCTGTTTGAGACTAGTTTTAGGACTAGTCCAAAACCCTATCTTCCACAGAGTGTATATCCAAAATTAAAACAAACCAGAACCTAAATTTGTACCACGGGTACCTTGCTATGTCTTATCAACAACCTCCAATCTTCATTATTTGAATCATTCTACAAAAAAATTTATAGCGAAAAGAGGTAAGATGACCTTTTAAAAACATACCTTAGAACACATCATCATAAGACTTCATCTTCCCTTGGAATTTCTCTCTTCTTCACTTCATTTTCCCTCTGAAAATCATACAACACTTGTACTAATAGATCAAAAGATGAGTGATGAAAATGAGAGGTTCTTAATATGTATTTATACTTTTTCAAGTACCTCCTTTACTTGACTTTGGGGTCGACCTGTACTTTCTTGTTACAACCACTTTACCATTTAATTAATGACTTGTAACTTCTTGTTGCAATAGTTTAGGGGCTTCTTAACTATTCTTTGGGGCTTCCACCATCAAGAGACCATAACTTCTCAACCGTGAGGAAACATGTGGAATACCACCTACCGGTGGAGACGACATGACGAGGACTATCCATCTATGAGTGTGTTGCATGCATTTGTACTATCCTTCATCCTCTTTTTCCTCAAACAACTTCATTCTTCATGACCACACCTCTAGGGATTTCAAACTTCTTCTAGGGTTTACATCAATAAAAACCAAACTATCAACAAAACAAAACTCTAGTGTTTAATTTCACTATTATAGTGCAATGATCCTTTTATACAACCACTTCATTTAAACATGCTAGTATTATTCTCAACATCACCATCCTAGTCTCTTCTCCTTCTTTTAGTGGGTACAATTTATATTTCTTACCATCATTCTCCACTTGGTAAGTATTTACCTTTCCATTGTGTGCAACATTCCTATCATATTTCCATTATATACCTAATAAGACATGACAACCATCCATATGCAACACATGACACAACACATTGTCCTTATAACCCCCAATGTGAAAGTTAATTTCACACTTCTCATGAAAAATGACTCTATGTCATTTCTACAATTGTTACACCTTATACATGTTTGTTTGTGGTGTATATCTCAAATTCATCTTATGCATGAATTTTGTAGAAGCTATATTTCTAGTACTAACTCCATCAACAATTAAAGTAAAACACTTACCCTTGACCTTCCACTTGGTTTTGAATATGCACTTCCTCTCCTCTGGTTCTTTGGAAAAATGTTTTTCTCGTTGAAACGATATTCTTCTCATTGTCATATTCTCCCCTTTCTTAGAATGTATTGATGTGACATTTTCCTCTGTTGCTTCAACAAATTATGTTCTCACTTGCCTCCTTCCTTCATTATGAAACTTTGGACATTCATAAAATCTATGTCCATGAACTCCACATCTAGATCAAATTCCTTCAAATATTCCAACTCTACGTCTTCCATAGGGTATTTTTTAGGGGTGAAATTTGACCAATTGGGTATTTTTTTGGCCATTTTCTAAAGAAAAAAAATTCACCATTTTGGTAAACAATTCACCCATTTTTACATAAATATGATTAAAATGGTAAAAATTGCCAAATTACAAGTTTTAATAGTAAATCATATGTATTTTATTGAATATCTGCCTACATATCTATATGTTTGATTTTTCAAACCAAAATAGTTTCCTAGAATAATATACATAGGTATAATATTTGAATCCTTAAAAAGTACCATGCTTCCACTTGTTGATCTTCTTCCTCATTTAGAATCATTTTTTCCTTCAACAATCTGATCTATAAAACAAGAAATGTCTTCATGTTCTTCTCTTCTCTCTCCTAGTTGTCCTCTTCCAACTCCTATACCTCTTTTTATCTTTAAAGGTATATTCCTTCCACCTCAAATTCTCTTCAACCCTTAAATATGATTGATGATTCCCCACAACTGAATGGAAATTCAAGGCATTAAAATCATTCTAAATAGAAAATTTCAAGTCATTCACATACTTGGAAATGGACTCTAAACTTTCTACATTTTAACTAGATGTTATCAAGACTTTGTAAAATTATTTAGTGTATTCCTTCATTATTATCTTCAACTACTTTATGTTTTTGAATCTTATTAACAAATTCAAGGTATAATCCATTGGAAAATTGTACTCTTCAATTTGGATTCCACTCTATCCCATGTTTTAATCTTCTCTTTACCACCATTTAACCTATCCAACCACAACTTATCCCACCACAAGGATGCATGAACATTCAACTTTGTACATGCAAATATTACTTTCATATGATACTTAATTTGTTTAAGTTCAAAGAATGTTTCCATTTCTCCTATCCAATAAATCAATTCTTTGAAATTTACATTTCTAGAGTATCGAGGGGTTTCAAGCCTAGAGTTACCTCCCAAATATTTTATTGTTCTTATCCTTATTTATTCGATTGCAACTTATCCTTCTAGTTCATCCCTTGTAGAGTCCACTTTGCCTTCGTCGTCACTATCATCACAATGTACAAGGAGGAAAATATCTCTCCTTTGAGATGCCTTCATGGCATATAGTATTCTCATTATCACCCTCATCATCAGTATTTACATATAGTCTTCTAGGTCTTCCTCAACTATGTTGAACTCAAACACCTAGTCCTTGATTTTCCATTTTGCAATTGCATGATTGCTTCTACACTTTATTTGAAATATTCTCACTCCTTAGGATTCACTCACTATGATACCACATGATGCATATTAGGGGCCTACAAAGTTAAGTTACATAGTGAAATCCATAAAAAACACACTAAAACAATGCAAGTAAATACAAAACACAATGCATAGCAACAAACTTTGTAACCTTTAATTAAACCAAGTGGTCAATCCTGTCAAGCCTAATACGTTCACATATTTGACTCTTACATACTCTAGATTCTTTGGAATGTCAAAGAAGAGGGAACTATCTGACACTCTAACACTAGGATGGACTTGATGTTCCCCTGGGGACTAGGAGCTATTGCTAATAATCACTACACTAAAAAGTGACATTAGAGATGGGCATGCCTATTTTGGGCCATAAGTGGCTATGGCCAATGAAATATTTTATGACGGGCCAAACATGGTTGTCACCAAAGAAATCTTTGGTGACCATTTCCAACACAAGTATTGTTGACTAATTCAATGACATCTGGATAGAATGCAATGTGGTTGAGGTATTTTGGTGAAGAAAATAACAAGGGCCAAGTACAAACCATTGCCAAAAAACACTATTAATAAAATAAAAAAATAGCAATGGTTTTCATACATCATTTGATATAAGCAACAATTTATGCCCATAATCAAAATCCATGATCTTAATTTGAGTAAATGAGGTAGTTTCCAAAGGTCATGCCCTAAGAGAAACTTTCCTATAATAAATGTTCTTCCTTTAATCTACTTCATGTTTTTCCTTGGTTATTTGGGCTAATGTCTAGTAATGAGTTAGTGGGATAGAGGCTAGGGGCCAATGGATTAGTCGATAAGGGCTATGCTAGGCTAAAGGTAAATTGTTAATTTTTAAGGGTTAGAGAATATAATTTAGTGAGCTATAGGTTATTGACCAATAAGGGGGCAACAAAATAGAAGTGTAGAAAAAGGGAAAAGTGAAAGAAGAAAGAATGAAGAAGAGGAAGAAAAGCACAAGAAAATGGAGATCAAGACACAAAGAAGAAGCAATAAGTAAGGAAGCAAAGAAAGGTATGAATAAATAGTACTGTCTATTGATGAAGATTCAATAAATCCATGAAAATGACATCCCTAAGAAGTTTAACGATATTTGAATATTGTTTTTTTATAATGGAAATAAAGAGGTTTTGGTCCAATGTTTGTACAAGGGATAGATTATCCTGAAATGAAATTGTATGTACTTGATGTAAGCCTGATGAGGCATGTATGCCCCATAATTTGTTATGTTTAAAAGTTCGTGGTGCTCTAAAAAATGCTTTGTAATGTAAGGGTTGTAGTTAGCCAAAACCATAGATGTAATGAATGGTTTGTGGTAAACAAACCACTTTTCCTGAGAGAGAAAATGTTGAAGGAATTGAAGTAGTGGCAAGTTAGGAGAATAAGCTCGATTGTGGGAAGAACCACCAATTTGAGATAATACACAGAAACACCAATCTAAGACAGTCAGGGAGATTGCAAGTCATGAAAATGAGATTTGTGTAGTTCACTGATTTGATGTAGCCAGGGAGATTACAAGTCATGAAAAAGGGACTTGTAAAAGAAAACTATGAAACAAAAGTTTGAGAGATGGAAACTAGATTCAGAGAAAGAGAATATTAGAGGAGAAATCTACCAAGTATGAATAAGTCTTTTTTTCCTTGGTAGTTTGATGTAGGTGCATTGAGAGTATGGTTACAGGTAATTCAAATAAAAACTAGGAAGCTAACTAATGATGATGAAAGGGGGGTAAAAGGTACATGTATGAGGACATGTGATGAAGGAATGGTTAATGATCCATCCAACAGAAAAGGTTTCCTATAGAACCGGTGGATAAAGTGGTTGGCGACCCATGTATTCTAGTGGATGCTAACTTTTGTATATGGACTTCAACAATGTCTATGTTTTGCAGGTATAAGATGAAAATTGAAGAAGAAAAAGGATGAAGAAAGAAGAAGACAAAAGATGAAGACAGAGAGTAGTGAAGACAAAGAGCACAAAATATGAACATGAATATGAGGTTAGTTCAAAGGACCGGTGAAAAAGAGAAACGATTGATCACAATTATTTGTTAAGGGAGAATATGAAGAAATAAGTCCTACTTGTGATGTTTAATGAATAAATTAAATGTTGTCTTTGTAATGATGTAGACTAATTTTATAAGTCTATGTGAGAATGAGAGATGAGGAGAAATGAGATAAGTTAGGGATGAATATTGTTGAGAGATTCATGGAGATATTGTGGAGATAATTATACATTTGTTGAACATGAAATCTAATGTTGACATAGATGCTATGGTCACCTATAGTTATATAAAGGGACCATTTGTACAATGGAAATATACATGGGAATGGTTGATTAATATAATTTCCCTTTCAGGGATTTTTGGAGCATATACTCCTGGTGTCCCTTGCTTTGTATATGAATTTATGTTTTTCCTGCTACACCATACACCTTCTCCCTTTAAGATATTGAATATGACATCATGCTAGAATACACCATAGCACTTTGTTGGAAACCTAATGAGAAATTGGGGTTTCAAAAGGAGCTAACAAACTTGATAGAAGATATGAGGGTATTTTGAAAATTTCAAACAATCGAAGTCACAAGGTGGCCCATTGAACTCATTAGGAAATGCTATTTCTTCACAAAATTTGGATGTTATAAAAGATTCCAATAGACTCTATCAATTAGAAATTTCAAAGACATACAAAGGACAAAAGGGCCCAATGAATGTAGCTTGGGCTATTATTGAACTTTTCATGAACTTGAAACCTAGAACCCTCAAAATCCATGTAGAAATGGTACATGCATTTGAAACCAATATTTTAGTTAGAAAATAATGAGAAAGATATAAAGTTTCCTAGAATGCCTTTAAAACCATTTAAGAAAATCACAATTCAAGAACCCTTTCAAACAATAAAGCATCATTACAATCAGAGAGAGGAAAACAAAATAATAAAAGAACTCAATGAGGAAGAGGAGAAAGAGGTATAGGTGCAATGTTTGAAAGAAATTGTTTCAAATGTGGAGTTCATAGACATAGATTCTATAAATTCCAAAGTCACGGAATGAAAGAAGGAAACAAGAAGCAAGAACATAGTTTTTTAAAGAAACAAAGGTGAAGGTTGTAGCAATATATTCTATGCAAGGGGAGAATATGATGTTGAGAAGAATGATGTTTCATTTATTGAAAGAGGTTGTTGAAGAACCAAATGAGAGGAATAACAACTTCAAAACCAAGTGCGAGTTAGGGCATAGGTGTTTTACTCTAATTGTTGATGGAAGTAGTATTGAAAATCTAGTTTCTATATAAGTCACACAAAAATTGAATTTGACTTGTAGGCATCACCAAAATTCATATAAGGTGTCATGGTTGTAGAAAAAACATGAAGCCACTATACACGAAAAGTGTGAAGCTTAATTCCACATTAGACTGTATAAGGGCAAGGTGTTGTTTCATGCATTGCCTATTGATGCTTGTTATATCTTATTAGGGAGAACAAAACATGATAGGAATGTTGTGCATGATGACACGATAAATACTTACCAAGTGGAGAAGGATGGTAAGAAATATAAATTGTACCCTCTGAAATCAGGATAAGAGAATGGAAGGGAGATGTCGAGTTATTTATAGGATGTGTAAAAGATGTGGTGCAAGAAGAATATCATTGCACTATTGTAGTGGAAAAAAACAATAGAGATAAAGATAATTGCAATGATGAATTTGAGTTGAAGAAGGGCCTTGTGGAACATAACCTTGGAGAGGAGTAGCCTATAGTAGAAGATTTATAGATAATCTATTATAAAGAAAATGATATTGTAGGAGAGAAAGTGGTAAAGCATAGGAGGGATGAAGGGGAGGCAGTGGAGCACATTGTGTTTTAGTTGCAGAAGGAGGAAGAAAAGGTGGGGAGAACATGCAAGGAGAGAAAGCCAGAGATGAAGAAGACATAAGAGATAATGGTGGAAGTAGAAGGAAGTTTGGAGAAAAGAGAAGAACGGAGAAAAAATAGGAAGATAATCTAATAACCAATGATTGTTGATTTATCAACAAACTTGTGAGCAAGATGTTCACACATTTTTAACTAAGGGAATCTGATGCAGGACCATCCCTAGGGATCAAGCAATCTTACATCACTCAAAATATTTTTATAGTTTTATTAGATATGTACATTTGTTAAGTGTTTGCAGTTACATGTTTCCATCCCTCTTATTCTTGTGTAAATAAATTTTCCTTCTTAGCCAATTTCTTTTCAAAATCATGTAAAGATGACAACTCAAAAGTCTAACAAGTCTTTGGCCTAAATTTTTTTAAAGTATGGACTAATAAATATTATTTAGCCTAAATACCTTTAGAATATGAACTAATAAATAATCTTTAGCCTAAATACCGTTAACATATGAACTAATAAATAATCTTAAAAAAAAAAAGTCATCTTTAATAATCTTGCAAATCCCACTTCCACATCTAAGTGAAAAGTTGAATGGACAAAGGCAGAGTTTGAAGAAAATGCAGGGAAAGAGGAATAAAGGCCCACATTGGACTGTTAGTGTTTCATGGAAACCTGCACAGGAGATTTAGCTAAAGCATACACAAACAAAGTTTATCAAGAAAAGGAAGAGAGATAGACAATGAAGAATGAGAATCAATGCATATTATGATCTAATCAATGAGTGAGTGATATTCACTCATATAGGCAATGACATCCTATAATTATGAATGCATGCATAATAGTGATGGTCTAATATTAGAAAGTCTAAAATAAAACTAGTCAGTTAACTCCCATTGAACTAGTGTGCCGAAAATATAAACATCACTATGGAGCAAAAAATGAGTCCCAGCTACTAGGCCATTTTAGATACTCACGTACAATGCAACTAATGAACACTGAATAAAAACGAGGAAAGAGGGAAAACCATGTGGGAACAAAATCCCCCCTCAAAAGACGATGTATCAAAAGAAGAAAATGGCAGCTGCTAGGCAACTGTGTTCTTCACTGCAAGACGATCCCACAAAGTCTGAAACTTCTTCTCACTGAAAGTTTTTGTGAAGATGTAAAAATGATTATGGATCCGATGAAGTCCTTTGGCAACCTGTTGGGCCTTATACCTCTTGATCCCGTGGACCCATCTCCACCTGAACATATTCCTTTTTGGTGGAAGTGGAACCAGATTTTAGGTCTGGTTCTGTAGGAGTGAGTAATACTCCTTCTGCATGGTTGTTTTCCATAATGGATTTCCCACAACCCTATTGTAGTTCTTTGGATCAGTAGATTGAACCATATAACAATGCATGGGCATCACAGGTTCTGAAACTGAAAATACATGAGAAGGCTCCTCATGTTGAGATCGATTCCTCCTCGAATCTAATGGACTCCCTACAAGGTTTCCTTCTTCCTGAAGTGTGTGTGGTTCATGCCTTCTTGGGAATCTGCTGAAGCTTCGACACTAGCTTCTTATCTGGTTGTACTCCCTGCTTATTTCCATGTACAGAATCTAAGTGTATGGAATCATCTCTGATGTCTGAAACTGATGGAAGCACACGAGTATATGCATGTTTCACTGGAAGTGTATACAAAGTACTCTCCTTATGTATAAGTATAATAGAGGATTTATTGTCAGAAAACTTAGTGAATTTATACAACCTTGACTTGTCATCCACCTCACCAATCGCAATGTTAAGAATTTCTTGGCTATATTCTTAACATCTCACACATTGTTGTTGGATGGTATTCATTGCCAATTGCCAACAAGTGCAGGATTGGTCGACTGTCATGTCTGGCCTGCACTGGAAGAGGCCATATATTTTGTTAGGACTTTCACCATACACAGAGTTGTTAAACCTAGTTTGGTTCGCCCCTTGACCAAGACTATTAAAGAGACTTTGAAGATTTCATTCAAACATATTGCCTTGTAGATAGCTTCCACTCTCGCATTTAGTTGTAGGTGTCTCTGTCACTGCGTTGCAAATCTGTGCATGAAGAGTAATATTGATCAAGGTCAGAACAAAAATAATTATAATTAAGTAGAGCATCTTAATAGTTTGGCCGATCAGGAGAGAGCGTGCAGAATCCCTTCCATGGAAATTCATATTCCTAGGGATTCTGATTGCCATCGGACAGTGGAGAATATGTGCATAGACATACCAATAACAATAAATCATTCTATTCTGCGTATGCGGTTGATTACGTCGATTACACCTATTGGAAATAGGTACATTTAATAGGTTTTAGTTTTTAATGCATTTTCTATGGTTAGAATTCAATATACTTAGAATATTTTTGGTGGTTCTAATACTGATTGTGATTTCAATTATTAATTTCCTCAATATTATAAAAGCATCAGTTTTGTATTTACTTTTTTACATTTACTTAATCAGATTTAAAAATTGTTGTGATAGCTAAGTAATTGCCACTCAATGTTATAAAGGCATCAGTTTTAAATTTACTTTCTTACATTTACTTAATTAGATTTAAAAATTAGTGTGATGGCTAGGTAATTGCCACTTATAGATAATTATTAAAAATTAAGATATTGGCCTAGAAGAAGTGGAACGCAACAATTTAACGCCATAGTGTAATTTATGCCATCCACGTCTCACCTCTGTGGTGGTGGCCGTTTTATTTTATGGTGGCCATAATGTACTTTTAGACCGGTTTTACTATGCGAGGGAACGTCAGGAGACGACTGGTGTGGTAATGCAGACCAGTTTCACTATGCCAGGGAACGCCGAATGTCGGTAATGCATTTCACTTTTATCACGGGATACTTGCAGCTACAACATTGTAGAAGGATGCACGACACGTTGGAACACAAGCAAGAGAAAGAGATCAACGCTTCTAACATCCAAAAATATATTGGAGTGGGAAGGAGGCCAATTGAATAAGAGGTGAGGTCTTCCTTTGTCTGTGTTTAGGGTTAAGTGATATACTCTGTAGGGTTTACAACTTTGCTTTAATTTTTTGGTTTTTGATTTACATTTTATGGTTATATAAAAATGACCATTTTTTGGTTTTTGATTTACATTTTATGGTTTATAGTCATAGATTTAGGTTTTGGGAGCACTGTTTAGGTTTAGCTATTTAAGTTTTATGGTTTTTAGCTATTTAGATAACTCTAATAGTTTTCTGCTTTTTTGGCATCCAATAGCTCTATCCTTTGATTTGTAAGTATTATATGAGTATCTTTCAATGTTGTTTAACCTGCTGAAATTCAGTGGTTGGATTGATGTTTGCTTAATACCAGTAACTACTTATGACGAGGATACAAGTTGGGCTTTCTTTATAATATGTGTGCTTGGAATGTGTGGATGATTCCTATTTCAATATTGAGACCAAATGAAGAGCCATAACTTTTAGTTTTCCTCCTACCCTCCCTAATTTAGCATTGGTGCCCGTTGTTTTTTCTTCATCAATTCCTCTAACTTTCTGTTCATCTTTTAATATCGACATATCTAGATGTGTAACTAATTATTCTTATATGTCTTGGATATGCAACTATAACTACAACTTGTACCTGTTGAATGAATCATTGCACTTAGGGTATACACCCTATGAAGTTCCTTTATTATGATGAAAATAAAAATAATCTTTACTATGATTTATCGTTGTATATTGGCATTCTCAAGACAATAAATGATATATTATTTGAATTAATAAAATATGGTTATATATTATTTGAATTATGATAAAATATAGAGTTAGGGTTTGTCTGTTTTAGGTGTTTTAGGTTTATTTATGATTTTTTTAAACATAATGTGTTGTAACCTTTTTAAAGTTTTTGGATTCTTTTAAAAAGATATAAATGTTTCAACATAATGATATTTTTGTGGAATGATTGCACATTATTCTTGTATTGTAGGTTGGAGAGATCTTTGTGTAAGTGCATGGTGTGTGGTTTAGGGTAGGGTTTAAATTCAATAATGTTTTAGTTGAATTCATGACATGGAAAAAATGAAAGATGTGTATTTTTTTAATCATGAGCTAACTCTTTCTCATGGAATATTTGATGAGTAGCTGTATAAAGAAATGTTTCTTGAATAAATATTGGCTTTAATAATTATATAACTAAGATTAACTTATTTTACAAGAAAGTTGTATTTTTCATAAATTTTTATAGTTTGTGGGTTGTTAATGTATAAAATTTTAATGACCTCTATCCACCTATATCAACCACTTTTATAATGTGATTGTGCTAATCAATACTTCCAATCAAATGGAGATTTTCTTTATGAAACCTAATAGTATAAAGTGAAGAGGACTTGACTTACCTCCAATACTAACAGGTGGAGGCGTTGTTGAGAAATTAAAAGTAGCAATTTGGTCCACAAGTAGGGATTCATTTAATTGTCAATTTGTCATTTTAAAAAATGATTGAGAAACCTTTATCTTTATTTAATTTCCATGCTAATTTTACAAATAATCCCTTATGAATGTTAACTACCAA
>JASDQU010104200.1:139975-170591 GCA_032191745.1 Picea mariana | reverse complement strand
CCCACGAGTCTGGTAAAGAACACAACAATTTGATACATTTATCTTCATCTGAAATTTTAATCTCAATAGATACTAACTGACTTACCACAGCATTGAAAGCGTTCAAATGCTATGCCACCAAGTCTCCATCTCTCGTCCTCAAGTTATACAACTTCTTTCTCAGGAATAGTTTATTTACCAGGGACTTAGACTAATACAACTTCCCCAACTTTTCCCATAAATCCTTGGTTGTAGCTTCCTCTGACATATTCAGTAATACTGAATCGGAGAGACACAGTCGGATTGTGCTCTTTGCCTTTCGATCCATCTTTTTCCAGTGATCTGCAGAAGTTCCTATAAGTGCAGTACCTGGATCTACCACGATCCACTAATCTCTGTCCACCAAAAGATCTTCTATCTTGAGCTTCCACAGCTCAAATATTTTCCCATTAAACTTCTCGATCTCCATCTTCGAATTTCTTTCCATTTCTTTTCACCTGAAAAACAATACCACAGATCTCCCACTGTAACAAGGCTTATCACAGTCCTGAGCCAAACCCTTGACTACAAAGGCGTCCCCCTGAAACTAATAAAGCTCTGATACCAAAAGTAAATCCTAACCTTGTACAATATCTACTACAAATAGATATTCAGAAAAGAACAGAAAAGAAACAATGACAAATACAAACATTACACAGAGATTTTTCCCTTGGAAACCCAAACCGGGAAAACCAACATATTCTATATTCATTCATTGTGTTACATTTTTTACAATACAATATACATATAGGAGCTAGTGGTATCCAAAACCCTAACCCAATGACCTGGATTAGTCCAAAATCCTAATTCCTTAACCGGAAATAGAAAACCATCGGCAAAAACCATGTGCCAAAAAACCACCTAAATACATGACACGTTTCTCGAGGCATAATTTTTTTTTTCTGGGGGAACTATCCTTGGACCCCTGTGCAGGGGGCTCCACCACACTACACCCCCCGAGGGGGGCCTAGTGCCCCCCCCTCTAACCCCCCTACGTGCTTGACACATACGCTCAGGCGCTACTACTCGTGCAAAGAATATAACACCTACCCAACACAACCGACAAAGGAAAACATAGAAATTGATGAAGGCTTGATGTCTCTTAGATCAATTGTACAAGACTTAAGGAGTACAAGAGAGCCTAAATTATTTTCACTGGCCACTTCATTGGATACCATTGTATCATCCATTGCAAGTGCCCAATGGAAATTAACCAGTATTTCTAAATACAGGGCTAGGATGTTTGAGTGTTGCAAGATGAACAATGATAAAAACCAAGCGAGAGTATTGAATATTACAAAACAATAATCAATGCCACTTTTTATCAATCCTAGATCGAGACTATAACCACTAGTAAAAAATAGACGTATTTGCATGGATTGGTGCATCCACCAATAGTTCAAGGACAATTGGATGGATAGATGGTTTATGTTGTTTGACAAACCTCCCTGCAATAACAGGGATGTGCCTCTATTTTTCTTAAGGAAATTATTATGAGAGTTTATTTTGGGTTACCATGTCAACTATTTTGACATTGTGAATTCCATGGGGTGGGTCATGGGTCCAAACATGACTGAGAGAATGTTAGGCATGGCCTAGTGCTAGGTCCTTGTCTTCCTAGGTGAAGGCCTAGCCCCCCTTCTCAGTGTTGATTTTTCAATAAGCTAGTCTTAAGCATGAAGTTCATTCCATTTTAGCATTTTACTTAGACCATAAACAATTTGTTGCGACAACCAAGATCACAAGAAGAAACACCATGCACAAGTACACTAGAAGTATTTTGGGAAACCCTTCTCAACAAGGGAAGAAAACCCAACCAATCCTTCGCTATATTCTTCAAGAGAAATACCTCCACCACCATAAATACCTAGCACACAAGAGGGTTCTCACAAACCCTAGAAGACTAGCACCCAAGAGAGGTGCACACTTTTCCCAAGAACAAGTGTTTGCTGAAATTTCTAAACTCACACTTGTGATATGATTCCTCAATGGGGAATTTACCTTTACTTATATTAGACTGAACTTGTCAACAAAAGTGTCTATTGGCACAACAGGCCAACCTCAATAACTTATAATATAATTAATAATTACCATATTAATTATATTTTACATTAAGGTAGGGTCTACTTGTACCCTTTAGATTACAGATAAGGTTACAGGTAAGCATGACTCTTGAAAAATATAGCAAGGGATCTCATACACCCACTAGTTCTCAGCCACTAGGGGCACATCTACATGGATGTACACATCTCTATCTCACTACGTCTCACAGGAGAACCACACTCACTAGTGCTCAACCACTAGGATCACGTTTAACTGTTCTCATCCACATGCATGTCCAACTCAAAAGATATTAGTTCCCACTACATTACACATGAGAGTCATCTGGAGTTCCCACTACTCTCTACTCAGAGAAGGCTAATACATATTTTCATCTCTATCTCAGAATGATGAACCCAACTCATGGAATTTCACACGTTCACCTGTGCTCAGCCACAGAAACATCCAACTCAACAAATCTTCTTTCTCACTGCGTTACACATGAGAATCATCTAGAGTTCATCTCAACTCTCTGTAGGTGGAGTCCAACACAACGTTTTAGTTCTATCTCATATAGGAACCACACACCCAAATCAGGGGCTCTTTCTCAGGTCTGTGTCTTGGAGGATGTCTCATGCAACTGTAATCATCAACACTCCCTCTCAGCTAGGGAGGCATTCTCCAATAGGCCAAGTCTTGCATGAAAGTACTCGAACTTTTTCTTGGTTGTAGTCATCAACACTCCCTTTCAACTAGAGAGGTATTATTCACCAAGCCATTTTGGTGAAGATGTCTACAATTTTCTCATGTGTAGGAAGGCACTGGATATGTACTACTTTCCTTTGCATCATGTCTCTGAAAATGATATTTTATCTCAACTTGTTTCAATCTATCATGAAACACATGGTTCTCAAGGAGCTTCACACAACTCTGGTTATAATGATATAATCCATCTCATGACCAAGTAAATCTTTCAGAAGCTTATGAAGCCACATTGCTTCACACACTCAATGTTATATACTCTGATTCTGTGGTACTCAAGGCCATAGAGATTTGTTTCCTGTTGCACCAGGAAACCATGGAAAACTTCATGATAAAACAAAAACCAACTATTCTCTTCTGGTCCACTGTACTTTCTGTCCATTCTTCATATCCCTGCAAACTCAAGTCTACACTGGAGGCATATCTCATGCCATATATAATTTTCCCTCGTAGATATCTCAATACATGTTTCCCTGTTTTTCAATGAGTTTGTCTCGACTGACTCAAGAATTGGCTATGTACATTCTCTGCATAACATATATCGAGTATGGGTTTAACCAGATACATCTATGATCCAATCAGCTATGGAACACTCTCATCTGAATCATCATCATTTCATAGTTATCATCATCGGTGTAGGCATTGGATTTGCATTTAGTCATACTAAACTTCTTTAATATCCCCAATTTATATTTTCCTTGAATCAGGAAAAGTCTCATTGGTCCTCTGTCATAATTCTTGTCCCAAGAAGTAGTGCATCATACCTAGATCCTTTATCTTGAAATCATAAGTCAAATCTTGTTTGTATCCAACAACTTGGCTTCTGTATCAAGTGTCTCATCATAGACATATCCCTCTATTTGTGGGAATCCTCTAGCCACAGATGTCGGTTTGTATTTCTTGACACTTACATAAGCTTCATGCTTGATTTTATAGATCCACTTGGAAGTCACCATAGAATTCCCTAATGGTCTCAGAACAATGTCTCTTGCATCATTATTTAAGATATACTGAGATTCTTCTATTATGGCATCTTTCCATACCTGTTCTCCTGTTGCTTCTCCAATATAGGGAGCCTTAGAATCAATGAAGTGGCTCATGGCTGAAGGGTAGCTCAAAAATATATTTTTCTTTCTCGGGATGTCCCTTGAGGGACTTGTATGTTCCTCTGCATTCTGTAGAGTTTTGCCGATCCTAGGCAGGCCATTTATTCCCTACTGCAATATCTCTGGCATACTAGAGCAACTGGATCAGCCGGAAAAATGTTTGTCTCCCTCTGAATTGTTGAAGGGGGAGAAGGTATTGTCTCACTTTCAATCTCTATATGATATTCCATGGATCTTTGAAGGGTTACCTCTTCTTAAAAAGAAAAAATTCTTCTTGTCTCAATCTGTCTCTGACCAAGGAGGTAGATATGATACGTCTTCGAAGATTCACTGTTATCCCATACATGTATCCTTTCTCCCTAAAGGGTCTAGCTTGGACCTTTTCTCTTTGGGTACATGAAAAATACACTGGGCACCCAAATATCCTGAAGTGTTCAATCTTGGGCTTCACTCTGGTGAAGGCTTCTTTGGGATTTATATTCTTCAAAATCTGGCGAGGACTCATATACTGTGCCATGCATGCTTCTTCCCACATAATCATAGAAAGATTATGATCATGTATTATTGCATTGAATTCTTTAATGATGGTTTTGTTCTTTCTCAAATATTTTTTACTCTCTCTGAAGTCTGAAGTATAACCATATTCCTTTGTTGTTAACCTTCTTGAAACAAGAGAACAAACAAAAGGAAACAAAAACAAGAATATCTCTTAAAGGAGAATAATGAGTACATCTCTAAAATCAAAATAATTTAAGAATTGTTGTCACATCTAAAACACCTATTTGTAATGTACCAACTTTATAAATTTAGGTTAGAGGCATGATAATTAAAACAATCAAACCTGGAGTCTTCATTTCCAGTGTGTTGTTCCTCTAAATGCACTGAGATCCCTCTGGATTCATGTCTTCAACAAAGGTTCCTTCCTCCTGCAATTTCCCTTATGACAATGATAAAAATAATATATACAAGTGAATACCTGAGGATGATGATACGATTTTTCCAATGGAACCTGGTTGATCTCTATCCTCTGAGATCTTCATGAAGAAGATAGTCACTGTGTCACATTTTGTTATCTTGTTATTTTGAAGCTATCCCTTCAATGTAAGGGCTTGAGTAGATGATTGGCTTCCTTATCTTGATGTCATATTCCTTCCATTCATTGATAGTTGTATCTGGTAAACCTTTTTGTATCACCCACAATAAGTCTTCCTCTGAAGTCTTGTCTTCTAGGAACTTGAAGTTGCTTGATCCATCAAGCTTATCTTCCATCATAGTTCTGTTCATCACAATTTTAGATTCTTAACAAACCCTTGTCAACTGGGCTAGAAAACCTAATGGCTAGGCTAGGATAGTACTTTTAGGTTTTGTTGGACTTATGAATTATAACAATAATCCTTTGAAAGTCAGAAGAACACAGGTAAACTTGAAGGCTTCTTCAAAGAGCTACAAAAACCCTAAAACCAGAAATGTGCAAACATTTTCGGAACCGTAGAAACCCTAGGGCCAAAAATAAAAAATTCTCGAAATTTCACTTTAATAGCTTCCGGAGGTATGCTGAAGGAGGACATACCCTCTTGTCCAAATTTAATCTTCAACGTCCAAGTGTGAAGTGCTGAAAAGGCCAGACAAGAAAGGGTCATACGGATTTTGCAGAAACCCTAGAGAGTCGTACGAATTTGTAGAAAAGGGAGGACGGTTACTTTAATGTTTGTGCAATTGGTTCTTCAATACCTATGCTCTGAAACCATGTTGATTTTTCAATAAGTTAGTCTTAAGAATGAATTTAATTCCATTTTATCATTTTACTTAGACCATAAACAATTTGTTGCAGCAACCAAGATCACAAGAAGAAACACCATGCACAAGTACATAATAAGTATCCTGGGAAACCCTTCTCAACAAGGGAAGAAAACCCAACCAATCATTTTCTATATTCTTCAAGAGAAAGATCTCCACCACCATAAATACCTAGCACACAAGAGGGTGATCACAAACCCTATAATACTAGCGCCCAAGAGAGGTGCACACTTTTCCTGAGAACAAGTGTTTTCTGAAATTTCCAAACTCACACTTGTGACATGATTCCTCAATGGGGAATTTACCTTTATTTATATTCAACTGAACTTGTCAACATAAGTGTCTATTGGAACAACAGGGACGATCTCAATAACTTATAATATAATTAATAATTACCATATTAATTATCTTTTACATTAAGGTGGGGCCGACCTGTACCCTTTACATTACAAATAGGGTTACATGTAAGTCTGACTCTTGAACAATATGGCAGGGGATCTCATACACCCACTAGTGCTCAACCACTAGGGGCACATCCATAAGGATGTACACATCTCTATCTCATTGCGTCTCATAGGAGAACCACACTCACTAGTGCTCAACCACTAGGATTACGTTCACCCGTGCTCATCCACAGGCACGTCTAACTCAGGAGATATTCTTTCCCACTGCATTACACAAGAGAGTCATTTGGATTTCACCATCTCAACTCTCTTCTCAGAGGAGGATAATACATCATTTCATATCTATCTTAGAACAATGCACCTAGCTCATGGGATTTCACATGTTCACCTGTGCTCATCCACATGCACGTCCAACTTAGCAGATCTTCTTTCTCACTGCGTTACACATGAGAATCATCTAGAATTCATCTCAACTCTCTGTAGGAGGAGGCCAGAACAACGTTCCAGTTATGTCTCAGATAGGAACCACATACCCAACTCAAGGGCTCTTTCTCAGGTCTGTTTCCTGGAGAATGTCTCACGCAGCTGTAATCATCAACACTCAACATCCTCCCATTGTGGAACGAATCATGGAGATATTATTATTGATATCAACATTGACTCAGATCCTGGTGTCACATGGAAGTTTTGTAGCACTATTTTTTCAAGACGTGCCTATTGGTGGCATTGGTAAAGGGGATGGACCTTCAACCCCTACAATAGAGTGTAGTTGAGAGAGGGAACATGGATAGAGTAGGTGTTCATGTGAGCCTCATAGATGCTCGAGTTGTAAGAATAATTTTTATGGGTTGATGGAGGCAAGTGGACATGATATTTTCATGGAGTAGGTTAGTATATTGATCATATCTATGTTATTCATGATTATATATGTGTGTGTGTGTGTGTGTGTGTACAAGTTGTGGTACCATACGATGATGAGCCATGTCCACCTAGGATGGACAAGTCACTACCTTCACATGTATCATGTGTTGGGTTAATTCTTGTTTAAATGTGAAATTTGTTATTTTGTTTTCGTTGAATTTTACATTTTGGTACTAATAAAAATACTATGAATATGTATGAATGTTTCTTCATCCATTGTTGGGTCATTTGTACCACCACCCTTTCATTCACCACCACTACCAATATTCAACCAATCATTTTCCCCCAGCTACAGGTCTAGTTTAGTTCTTGGCCACCCTGCCCCAGCTCTTGGGATAACTCTTTCCACCCCAATGGTTTTACCATACCTTGTACAACCCATGGGGGTTTATCACCGATCACCCATACTATCTTTCCTATCCCATCCATCCAAAGTGGTAGTTGTTACACACAAAATTTGCACACTACCTAGTGTTGTACTAAGTGTCGCACTTTCGTCACTATTCTGTTTAGTGTCACACTTATGTGCAGTTGCATTGTTAAGTGTCTTAATATAAAAATGACACTTTAATAAGTGTCACATTCATGTTTTTCCAACTTAGACACCACGAGACAAAATTTGTCACTTCCCTAGTCAAGAGGGAGAAGAAATCATCATTTTCTAAAGGTCGAACACTTGATATGTATCCTAGGTTTGAGTTGGTTGGAAGGGTGACACTCCCTTGTTCATCTCTGGAGGGTGTCAGTCCTTGGGTGACACTCTCTAGACCACTATTAGGGGGCATCAGTGACACCCTATCTCAAGCATTGGGGGAGTGTCGGTCAATTATTCCTATCTCCACCTTTATCTAAGGGACATCTCTGAGGATATTTGGGTGGTTATGGATGAGTGATGCTTCATAGCCTCGAGTCACTCAACTTCCCTTCCATTATGGGGTTCCAAATCCTAACTTAGGGAGAAAATATCTCAACCTTCCCTTCATTTTCTAATGGTGGTTGGGATTTTCAAAGCCTATACAAGTAAGGCCATCCATGGGGGAAAGAGAGTTGAATTCCATAAGGGGTGAAACTTTTGATCTTAAGAGAAACTACGAATACCTATGTGTCCATCCAAGGGATGGAGGAAAGAAGGGATGGAAGACTCATGCCATCATCCATATGTAAGTTTTCACTTATAATGAATAAACTTGGCATGTTCCTTTCAATTGTTGTTTGTCCATTTTTCTAATGCTTACGTCAAATCAAGCTTAGATATATTAGTATTTTCCTAATGAACTCTAGTAGAAGTAGAGTTTGTTTTCCCTTATTCATGCAGGTTCCTTTGATCATCAAGAATATTGGAGTAGTGAGGTTGCGACTTGGAGCAGCGAGGACAAATGTCGGACTTAAGGTTAGTATAAATATCTCCTTATATCTATAGGATTATAAGATTAATTGAAAAGGAAGGATTATTAGATTATGATCTTAGTCTAAGGATAATTCAACTTGTCCGCATAGTTAATTTCTCACAATAGTAGCACCCATAGGCCACCCACCCCCACCAAATTTTGCATCTCATCCATCCACAATGGATGCACCCATATGCCACCCACCCCCACCATGTTTTCCATATCATCCATCCACATTGGATGCACCCATATGCCAACCACCCCACCACTATTTACATATCACCCATCCTTAGTGAATGCACCCATACACCACCCACCCCCACCACCTTTTCCATATCATCCATCCATAGTGGATGCACCCATACGCCACCCACTGATCCAGATTAATTTCGGCATGAAATGAGAGTGGAGATATAATAAAGAAATGTATAGAGATATATAATATATCCAATAATATAACATATATTTAACAGAGATATATCCATAAACATAGAGATACAATAATACACAATTTCTATTAATGAGCGAAATGTACAAAACTGTAGAAATAAAGAGTGAAAGACTCGCTAGAATGGTGGAATCTTATCTATGAGAAGAGATGTGGCGACTACTCACATTCACTAGAAGATTATTATCACAATGAGGCTCCAAAGGCCTTTTTAACATTAAGAAAATCCAAAACCCTAACCACAGAAGATGAAAAGCCAACAGTTTTGTGGACCCCGTTTGGGTAGTTTGGTGTATCAACTTCCTGGGGGTGTAACTTTGGCATACGATCTCCGTTTGGGGTGCACGATATCTTGTTGGAAAGGTATCGATGAGGAGATTCATTTTGGGGGGGAAATAGAGCCTTCAACTATCATCCAGGTGCCATATCATGAAAAAACGTTGTTTAGGCCCTCAAAATGGCACTGGAAGCTTAGGAACTGAAAAACCGCTAAAAATATAAATTGTCAGAAGACTGTTTTGATCTAGTTGGAATATGTGGGTGGCCACCGATATCCACCTGGATCACCCATTCCCACTAATGTTTTGATCCGATGCATCCATAGTGGTGACACCCATACGAGACACAACAATCGTCTTTGTTGTAGACCAAATTGTTCCATCCACTAAGGCTGCCATAATAGATGTTTCCTTGGAGAAGGTTTTACATTTGAGTGCTATGCCTACTAGTGACTCTCCATAATTTCCTGAATTATTCACGGTGAGATCATTTCTTAATGAATTTTTATGTATCATGAATGGAATTGATTTATGCATCTTTTTTTTAAATTTCATGCTTTGATCCTTGTAACTGTTGTATGGTGGGATCACTAAGAGATTAGGGTCATGAAGGAGGGTACCACCCTCACGATTGTCAATATCATATGCGGTGATTTGTCTTAGCTTGAATCACAAAGTATAATTTTGTAAGTTTGTTAATTCATTGTAGAAAAAAACTTATAAGAATGTTCTTTCTCTATCTAGCCTCCAGAGCAACAAACAATGCCTAGGCACAAAACCACTCGAGGTGCTTCTTCAAGCAAGAGAGGAAATATCTAGTTTCGTGGTTCCCCTGATAGTGGCAAGGGTGGAAGTGGTCAATGAACTACCAATAGTGTCATTTTGTATCTAGGGCACCATATGGCACTTTTCCATGTTTGGGAACTTGTTGTCATTTTGTATATTGGGAACAATGTGCCATTTTGTAAAAAATGTACAGTTGATACATGTTGAACACACACACACACATTTTATTATTAGAAATGCTTGTTTAGTTGATGTTAATGAATGTACGGTGCTTAACTAGATGAGGGTGTTCAACAAGGTAACCACATATAATTTCAACCCATGGAATAGTGTGTAGAGTTGTAATGATACAAGTATCATGAAGAAATCACACTCAACATTTATTTGTAGATATATGAGTCCTTAATCAAAATTACAAGTTGAAACTTTTGGAATTACACCTATGCCATTAATAAATATTCAACCTCTAAAATTATTTATGGAGTTATAATTTGACTTTCCTTTTATAGGCCACCCATTTGATGGTGTTGGTTCAATTTTATCTAGGAGAAAAAAATCAAGAGCTTCCTTCTTTTTCATACTTAATGCAATATAAATGAAACAAAACAAAAAAATGCAATTACCTACAACATGAATTGATGGTAGACCCACCAAATAATCCTTATAAAGACAACGAAAAGGGATAACCTATAGGCCTCAACAAGGTTATAGTTGGGGGGACCACATTTAAAATTCAAAAGAGGAACAAAGGATGCTTCATGGAAGGATCAATGACTATCAATCTACAATATATCAAACATGTTATCACCAATTTCCGTCAAATTTTCATCAAAAAGTTTTCAAGATAATTGAGAAGTCATATTGATCCAGGTGTACATCAATGGCTACCCACCTATTCCACAGGCTTAAAATATAGTTTCCATCTTGGCAATTGTTCTACAATTTTTTGGGTCCCAAACTTCTGGGTCGTTTTGAGGCCCTAAACAACATTTTTTTTGCTCGACAATGCCTAACATGTAGCTAAAGGAAAATGCTATGCTGAAGATAATGTGTACTCCTCAATTATACCTTTATGACGAGGTATTGAGCACCACAAAAAAAGATTGTATGCAAGTGGAATAGGTGGGCGACCACCGATTTCCACCTGGATCACTTATAAATCTAAATGATATGTGCATTTAAGGAACAAATTAATTCAATTCCTTGCATATGACTTTGAGAAGAGTTGAGATGTCACAAAGATATTTGAACTAATGATCACATGGAGACTAAATCCCACATTGACTATTACACTATATTATTCTTTCTTCCAGGTATATAATGGTTACCTTTTAAGAAGATATAGATGGGGTTTATATCTAGCTTATAATATTTTTATTTCAAATTTTCAAAGACTATAAAATTTTTGTACTATTGAGATCTTATTGTTATAAATTTTTAGTAGCTTGTTTTCTTTTTATTTTTGGGATTTTTGGGGGACTTTTCTTTCCTACATATACTTATTTTGGTCTTTTAGGGTTGTCTATGGGATTTGAACTTGGGTCGATTTTAACATGTCATATGGAGACTATGGGGTGACTCTAATGTGAATAGATGAAATGTGTTTTGTATATTCATAAAATTATATATAATATACATTCATTTCAAATGAACTCCTTAATCATTTCATACTTCAATTTGAAATATCTTGTAAAAAAAATCTATGAGCATTCACACCAACCCAATGTAGTGTGGTTTTGAAATGAGACATAATTAAGATGAAAATAAATTTTTATAAGGTACATACAATGATATATCACAACATGTTTTAGATATCAACTCCATGATCCAAGCTTTTAGCTTATACTCTAGTGAAGATAATTTGTAAGGAATCTAAAACAAAATAAGATATATTTTTTTACTAACCTCAAAAATTTGCCACAAATACTGTTGAAGTTTCCTATTACTATTTACTTTTTTATCCTTCTTATATTGTTTTTTAGTTCAAACATATATTGGTAATGGTAGTGGTACTTAGGATAGTAATATAACCATCACATTAAACACTAGAAAATAGATGGTGTAGTTGATTTAAACACACATTAGTAATGATAATGAGCATTTGGGATAGCTATAGAACCATCAAGTTCAAGGAAGAAAAAATGGATGTGGTTCCTTTTTACAAGTACTTAAGATTTTAATTCAAGTCTATCTATAATTCAAAATTTTGTATTGAGAAACATATAATAGCAGGCATGAAATCCCTCTATTCTATGCAAAATAATTGTTGACAAATTTAATTGATGAAAATTGAAGAAACTCATCTTAACAACATTGGTATAGAAAATAGTTTTGTATGATTTTAAGGCTTGGGTTTAGGGATTCTTCAAAGAGTCTTGGAATAAATTTGAGAGAGTTCCTAGAAAATGTTATTATTAGAGAAACCATGAGTTAAATACAAAATCCTCACTCATATATCAAACTAGCATGTAATTTCTCAATTTGGGTCCATTCAATTAGAGCACTTTCGAGTATAAAAACTATGGCTGAATTATATGTACATTATCCGTATTAGATAATTATATTATTTTTCATCTATTTGGATTCTTTATGCGTGAAAAAATGGGAGGAATCAATCTGCAGAGCCATTTTAGCGACTAGTCCAAATTTGGAAATTTGGGTCCAAACAACTGTATGAAATATTGCAGAGTCATTTTGAGGCATAAAACAACACATTTTTGTGGTCCAAACCTCACCATGGATCCACTTTCTATATTATACACATTGATACCTTTCCAAAAGTGCAAGGATAATCTCAATCAAAGTTTATATGCGAAATTTATGCCTCTAGCAAGTTGACCCACCTTATTGATCACCATGGCATGAGTGGATGCCACGTCAACCTCCATTACTTAAACGTGTGGGGATAAACACACAGTGGATTTTATAAGAAAATTATATAATGTCCAAACCGAATAACTAATTAATCTTTGAGGAAGTCAATGCCCTATCTCTAGAATACTATCAGGCTATGCTATATATTGGGTTGATAGGAGGAGAAGGAGTTCCATTCTATGTTATTGAATTTTGTTCCATAGCAGAGCAGAACAACTAGGAGTGGGAAAATTTTAGAGTATACCAAAGAGGTTTAATGTTATGTAGAAGCCTAATAGTCCAAAGGTCTCGGGTAACTCCGTAGAGAGTGATTTCTCCTTTGTACTTGGATGATTTTCGTACCAAAGAAAATAGAGCAAAGAAGCATCACCTTCTAGTTGGGTTTTCTCCCGTAAGGGTTTCCTAGAGAAAATATTTGTGTTATTTTGTGGATGGTGTGTGATTTTATTTTACTGTATTTTTTACATTTGATCTATTTCATGCATAATAAAAATATCTATAACTAAGGATTCAGGAATCTAAAGGAATTTAACCTCCATGGTGTAGAATTTAGTTTAATTTTTTAGATCTATTGGGATGAACTATTCTAGTGGAATATCCATGGAAGTTTACAAATCATATTGGTATCAGAGTATTTTTTCTTGTGGTATTTGTGAAAATTTACAAGGATCCATGAATCAGTTAAAGAAGAAAGTTATAGAACCCTATCAATGGCCAACGATTCTATTCATAACAACCCTCGAGATTTGAAGGAGGAGAGATTTGTGAAGTTGGAAGATAAATTTATTGACATATATTGCAATATGTCCCTCCTCATGGCAATTCTATCCAACAAGCTTGGATCGTTCAAATATGTTGGAGGCTCAAACTCAGATATCGGATCAAACAAGAAATCGAGAGATAATGAAGACCCAAAAAATGAGTTATGGAAAGAAACCGAGAAAGAGAAGATGAGTTTGAGTGTCATTAACCCTTCACAACCCCTATTCAATATGGAAGTGAAAGTGGACACAAAGACATACAAAGGTGAGATCGATGCATTAAAAATGAATCATTGGTTGCAATAACTAGAATTTTATTTTAGTGTTCCTGATATAGATGAAAATAAAAAGATTTAATTTTCTAGATTGAAGTTAGAGGGATATGATTTAACCTGGTGGGAAATCCATACGAAAATACTTAGGATAGATGGTGATCAACCAATAACTATGTTGGAGGTGTTGGTCAATTTAATTTCTCTAATAAAACAACTTCAATTTCTCATACATAAATTGCCAACCCAAGAAATTATTTTTATTTCAAAGTTATTGTGCATAGTATATGCTGGCTACAATCCTTCAATTTGAGTTGGTCATGTGTGAAATTCTACAACTCAATCATGCTTAACCAATAAATAGAAACTAATCCGCTGAAACTCAAACAATTGGAGAACTCATCTAATATTGTAATCACTCACCACATTGTTTATCACACCTACCGGAAACAAAATTACAATACTCTTGCAGTAAAAAGGTAACACACTGACAACAATAGAAATCACGTACTCTTAACCAACGAAACAACACTCTTGTTGTAAAGGAAATAACACTCTTTGCAATTTACAAAATAAATCGCTTGCAATAGATTAAAAGATACACTTGCAGGAATCAAATTAACACACTTGCAATAAATCAATGGACACTTGAAATCTGGAATTGATCTAAATCAGAAAGATTAATCCTACTAATTGAGTATCACAGTAACTGCAATTAACACAAAATACCAATTAACGAGTAACAAAATGATCTAACAATCAATGTTATTAGCGCTAATAAAACTACTAGACACAATCAATCATTTAGAAAACTATCTATGAGCACACAACAACTACCCTGCTAAGGAGGAGGGCCCTTCCTCTTCAGCAGGTGTTGGAAAAGAATTAAAAACTACGACTCATGATCTGGAGTATTTTTAGAACGAAATGAAAGAAAAAATATTACAATGAAATACACATAAAAATTGCCAGAAATAGAGAAATACAACAATACATGATTTCTATTAATGAAAGAAATGTATAGAGACTATAGAAATACAGAGTGCAAGACTCGCTAGAATGGTGGTAACTTTATCTCTGAGAAGAGATCTGACTACTACGCTCATTCGCAAGAACATGATTACAATGAGGCTCTAAAGGAATTGTTATTATAAACATGAATGCCAAAACCCTAGACATCCAAAACCCTAACCCTAGGAGATGAAGCGCCAAAAGTCATGTGGGCCCCGTTGGGGTAAGTTAGTACATTAACTTCTCAAGGTAATAAATTTTGCATACAATCTCCGTTTTAGGCATGTGGTAGCCTGTTGGAAAGGTCTTTTCAAGAAATACACATTATGCCATAAAAAATGACTATGTCTATAGGTTGACAGTGGAAAGCCAATAAAACATTGTTTAGAGCCCCAAAACGGCCATAGAAGTGTAGAAAGATGTACTAAAATGAAAAATTCCAAAATAATCCAATTGGAATAGGTGGGAGGCCACCAATATCCACCTGGATGTGGTGTAGGGATTTAGGACAGCCCCGTAAGTGTAGAACCCACAATTACAAAGAAATGTCCCCATTATAGAGAAATGTGTTGAACTAAAAACTGTCTAGATGAGTGAGTTGGAATTTGGAAAACGTGGGTGGCCATCGATATCCACCTGGATCAATTCTCCCCCCTTAGGAAGAAATGGTCTCCATTGCATTGAGTGCTCAAGGAAGAGGGGAAATAATTTTCTGAATATGAATCTTGGTGAGTTGCGTGCCTTGTTGAAGAAGTTGCGCTGCTTTGTATGTGAAAGGTTGTCACGAACCTGTAGTTGGAGGGGTTGAATCTGTTCCACCAACCTGTTGTCTCTAGGATTGACAGGGCATTGTGTAGGTATCATCGTAGGTGAAGAAACAATTTTTTGCAATTTTCTTCTGTTGGATAGAAGGTGTTGAGGCTGCAGTGGTTGCAGTTGTATTCTGTGCATCCTTTGAATAGACTATGAAGAGGATGAATTTTGTAGTATGAGAGATTACCTTGCGACACTATTTTGGTGGAAAAATAGTCAGAACTACCTATTGTATCCTGTAGAGTTGACCCCCCAGAGTAATAATGACACTACAGGGTTGAGACTCATACACAACATGATGTTTCCACATATATGGTTGGCCCAAAATAACATCATAGACATCAAGAGGGGAAACATCACACACTACCTCATTCTTGAAGGGATAGATGCCATAGGACATGCGACACTACTGGCTGACACAAAGATCTCTCCCCTGGTGAATCCACCTGATGTTGTATGGTTGTGGGTGTGGTGTTGTCGACAACCCCAAATGTTTGAATACCTCGGTTGATATGAGGTTATTTTGTCTAGTGTTATCAACAATTAAATGAAATGGGGTCCCCTTCACCCCCTCTTCAATATCTATTGGTTCTTCTAGTTGAATTGTTGTGGGAGGGACAATAGCAGTGGGGTCTGCGTCGATGATATGTTTGTTTTCAATATTTTCTGGATCATATTCCAAATCAAGGCTCGACTCCTTGTCTTTGACCTCGGCCACCAATGGCTGTTTTGAGTGACATTCATCGGTGTTGTGCCAGGGGATTTTTTGGAAGTTGCACCACTTCCCAGTGTCATTCTTCGTCTTTCCTTTACCCTTCTTTTCCCGTGTCTTGGACTGGTTGTCTGGAGGATGTTGGTTAGATTCGTCTTTACCATGATTTGTTTGTTGCGTATTTGCAGACCTGAACTCCCATTTGTTCTAGTGCCTAGACTTCTTCTCGATTTTGACAACATATCGATAGGCATCTCCCAATTATGAGATGTTTAGGAAATCCATTTTGGTTTGGATGTACCTATGCAGAGCCCCATGGTATTTCAGAACTAGATGTCACTTAGAGTCTTTGATACCGAGCTTGGTGCACATGGTATGGAAATTATTTGTGAACTCTGACATTGTTTGGCTCTTCTCTTGCTGCAGTGTGGTCCATCTCATGAACTGGTCTTCATAGTTATCAACAGGGTACTATTGTTCCTTGAACACATCCACAAAAAAATACCATGTGGGCTCGACCCCATATATTCCAGATTCCTCTGTGGAACTTTTCTCTTAGTAAGTTTCCCACCAATGTTTGACATGGGGGAGATCCTTGAGGAGTGCAAAGGTGATATTTTCCCTCTTGGAAAAATTGTGAACAAAGAAATAACCTTCTAGCAGATTTAACCATTTTTCTTAGGCATCCACATCTATTTGAACTTCAAATATGGGAATATCAAAATTAACTTGCACCTTGAAAGGAGAGTTTCCTCCAAAGTGGTCGATCGATGAAGATGCACTTGTTGCTATTGGCAGGTGTTGAAGGATGTGGGAAAAATTCTCCATCATTTCGTCCCTCGGTCGCATGAGAGCTTTCTCAAGCAACAAGTTAATAAAATATTTTGCTACACCGTTTTTTTTTTCTACTGCCATAGAGGGTTTCTTGGGCATGCGAGAGATATTTTCCTCAATAGAGACAAGGTCGAGACCCAACTTGCTATACTTGGACCTCATCAGGGACATGAACTGAAAAACGATCAAGAGAAACCTTCTCCGATACCACTAATCCAGATTATTTTCGGAACGAAATGAAAGAAGAGATATTACAATGAAATACACATAAAAATTTCTAGAAACATAGAAATACAACAATACATGATTTCTATTAATGAAAGAAATGTACAGAGACTGTAGAAATATAGAGTGCAAGACTCGCTAGAATGGTGGAAACTTTATCTCTGAGAAGAGATGTGATGACTATGCTCATTCGCAAAAACATGATTACAATGAGGCTCTGAAGGCATTTTTATGATAAACATGAATTCCAAAACCCTAGACATCCAAAAACCTAACCCTACGAGAAGAAGTGCCAAAAGTCATGTGGGCCCTGTTGGGGTAAGTTAGTACATTAAATTCCCAAGGTCATAGCTTTTGCATACGATCTTTGTTTTAGGCATGTGATAGCTTATTTGAAAGGTATTTTCGAGAACTACACATTATGCCATAAAAATTGACTATGTCTATATGATGATAGTGGAAAGCCAAGAAAACATTTTTTAGAGCCCCAAAACGGCCATAGAAGTACAAAAAGATGTATTGACATGAAAAATCCCAAAATAATCCAGTTGGAATCGGTGAACGACCACCAATATCCACCTAGATGATGTGTAGGGATTCAAGATAGCCTCATAAGTGCAAAATCCACAATTACAAATAAATTTCCCCATTAAAAAGAAACATGTTGAACTGAAAACTGTCCAGATGAGCCAGTTGGAATTTGGAACAGGTGGGTGGCCATCGATATCCACCTGGATCAAATCAATAGAACATAAATACAACTGCAATTTTATTACTCAATCCCAGAAGTTACAGGTGTGTTTGTTAATCTTTTCCAAATATGATCTCTAAACCTCCCTCTGAGAGCGAGGGAGTTTTTTTTTATAGACTCGCATTATTATTCTCAGAAAATAATAATTAGGAATAATATTGAGAATCTCTTGATTCTCAAGTTGTTCAATACATACTCAAATTAAGACCCATTCATAAAAATATTACATCAAATGAGTTTGTCCCTAAAATAGGTCGACTAAACTCAAAAACATCAAAACAAAATCATAACAATTTCTTCAATGGCATCTTCGTGGAACAACTTCCCTAATCTTAGAACATAGTGAGTCAACACTGTGATAATCGAGTTGTATCTTGTATTGACTATATCAACATGAGCAACGATGATTCCAAAGTAGACAACATGACTGTAAAGAGTAACAACAACATGAACATTAAGCTTAAAAGGTTTCAAGATAAGAGTACCTGCACACCTTTAAGCACATTCCCTCAACCCCTCATCAAAAATTACCCAAAACAATTATAATCCTTTCAATTGCAAGAATTTTATTAATGGATCAAAGTAACATTGGACTTAACATACCTCGGTGAAAAATGGAATATAATTCGTTGGTAGGCATAATTAAGGATATGCAAAGTATGGAAAAAGTGGGAAAATGGTGGAAACAAAAATATGTCAATTTATAAGCCCAACATCTCCCCCAAACTGAAGCAACTAAATGTCCTCATGCATCTTGTTAATTACTCAGAGTCCAACCTAGAATAGGAGTGTCGAATATGCAAGTTGGTGAGGTTATATACCCCAACTGTGTCTTCCTGTGCAACTCTGTACCTACCTGTAGTAATCACATTGAGCCACGAATTCCTTGCAAATCCTGGAGTAAGCTAATACAAACATTGGTTTCTTAGCCACCGAAAGCCAAATTAAAGGGAAGTGATACTTGAGACCCAACCAATTAGGCCCACAACTTGTAATACAGTCAATGTATGTGGGAACTCTTGAAAAGGCATGAACAAAGTTTGGATAGCCATAAGGATCATTCATTTGCATATCTTCATCATAAATTTCCCACCTTATCCAGATTCCTTCTATGGTTGTCTGTTTAGACTTGTTAAGATAGCTAGAGAAGAGATCCACAAATTCCTACCTAACCTTGCTCAAGGTGGAAACTCCCTCAAGAGAATTTAGAAATTCTCTGTATTCTCTATGTACAATAGAAGTAGGGGTGAGTTATTCTCTTATCCACAATGTTTTCTCTTCCTAAGCTTTCGACACAATGTCATATGCGATCCTCTACTTTATATGATTCTCGAAAAATGAGACAAAATCCGTTAATTGAATATCCCCAACATATGGTGAGAGATTTATTATTCTTTCCCTAAACCAGATTACCTCGCGCATGTATAACTCACATATAAAATTTTGTTATGAAAGAATGAAATGTGAGAAGGTTTCGAAAAATGTACTAGTGGAGGTAAATTTGTAGGGTCTACCATCTTTCATAGTTACCAGCTGGAAAATAATATATTGTTCTTGAAGGAACAAAGGATAGGCATTATAAGGGATCCTACAATTCAACAACTCCAATGTCATCTCATACATTTATCCTTGGTTTTTTGTAGGGCTTGAATTTGAATTATAAGCTCCCTTAGCTCCTTCCTTTATTCATGTACCTTTTCCCACCATTGGTTTTGGAAAAAGAGTTCCTTTTCCCACCTTTCCTTAAGGTTATTAATAACCCTTTCATCTTCCTTGAGAGGAATGATGCCCATTTGATATGAAGAGACCTCCTCCTTCCACCTATGAACTTGTGCAATCAAGATGTTGACATCAACATTGACATTATCAGTTGGGATCTTTTCTTTCACTAGTTAGTAATTTCCTCATCAATCATTATTGGTTCTTGTGTAACAACGATGTCCATGATGAGTTGTTATGTGTCATCCTCACTGTCTTGTTCTTCATCTTCCAAAGACTCAACATCGCCTTCTCTCATATGAGTATGATCAATATTAGACATTACGGGCTCTTGCGTGACAACAATTTCCTTTACCCTTGGAGTCTCGAAAGCCTCTTCATATATATGGTTGTCCCCGAGATTGGACAGTGTTGGGTCTTGTGTAACAACAATGTCCTTTTCCATCACAGTATCAACAACCCCTTCGTCCATCTGGTTGTCCCCAAGATTGGACAATGTTGGTTCTTGTGTAACAACAACGTCCTCTACCCTTGGAGTCTCAGCAGCCACTAGAGTCACCAAGTTTAGATTTTCAAGTATTTTCTATGTCTCCTCATGATGGGTTTCTGTCTGCACTCCTACTAAAATTGATTCCCTTAATTCACACTGCTCATACCTAGCATGTTTGAATATTTCTCCACACATAGAGCACATCTATCTTCCTTGTTACTCCTCCTTCAACAATAATGGAGACATGTTACTTCAAAGATGTGCCACCTGAGAAAGGGTTCCTATCTTTGAGGGTTTTTCAACTTCTTGCAAACGTATTTTCAAATTCCCGAGTTGTTCTTGAAGTTCATCATTTTCCTTTTTCAACCAAACAACTTATTTTTACAAAGGAACAACTTTAGGCTTACTTGATGCAATGTTTTTACTCCTTTCGCCATGCCTCTTCTTCCATTCAATTTGTTCAAGAGGTTCATTTGGGTAGGAAGTTGTAGTTTCAGGAAATTGAGCCACTACTCTTGTTGAAGCCAACCTAGTCCTTCTCCTTGAAGGGGGATCTGCCATTTCCTTTTTCTCTATCTATGGTGTGGGTTCTTCCTCAATAAAACAAGGTTTGGGTTCTTCAATCGTGGGGTTTACTCCAATAATTTTGACATCATCATATGAGATATGATCCTTTTTTTCAACCTCTCCAAATTCCTCCTCTTCTCCTGGGTCTTGCTGATATATCTCTGTATTCCCACTTCTCTTGAGGTAGATTCCTTCTCAATGTCTCCTTCCCTCTCCAATTCCTACATAAGATCTGCATTATTAGGAGGGTTTTCCCCTTCATCGGAATCTTCAGACCCTAGTTCCTTAGCGGGGGGGGAACTCATTCCAACCGTGTCATGTTCTGTTGTTCCAATGCATGAATGACCAAGAGATTGATCGTCCCATAGTTTGTTATACCAGTGTGGGGGTTTTTGGAATGAAAAAATAATTTATCCATGAGTTTTAAATATTCCCATAGAAAATAGGGAATGTCGAGCAATTGAGCTAATAACATAAAATGATAGTGGAACACAATGGTAAATCTCCCCTCGAATGTAATGTATTTCTATATAAAAAGTGAAACATGCTACCAAGGAAGGCGGAGTGAAGTTCTATCCACTCCTTTACCTTTATTACTTACGTGTTCTATGTTTTTGACAAAGCTTGTTCTTGCCGATGAAATTGATGCTTTTCTGCTAAACCAAATATTTCCAGACTATGGTAACCTCGTCACCTCGAAAATTGCTTCTTCAGTGACATCCACACACAGAAACTAACCAATCGATCTCATTCCTTCCTAGTTATTGGTGAACTCAAGGGAGACATCACTATCAAACCCATGTAACCTATCGAAATAAACTATCCACCCCACCTCCAAAAATATTTGATATACCTCTGGATTTTCCTGCAACTGACTCAGATATTTTGGTTCATTTCTCACAACAGTTCCTCCCATTGCTAAGTTGAAGTGTTAAATTCACTGAATATGGGTTCTTTTTCAGGCTTCTAACAAAATAGAGTCATGGTGATGGAACTCGTTTTCCAGAGAAATTCAAACTATGAGTTCATGTAGTTACTGTCGGAAGAGTTTTTCGAATTTAGAAAGTGAAAAATTCCAGGATCATGTCATAATTAGAAATTATAACCAGATGTTCGAGGGTACAGGGAGGTGGAGTGATTGAGGAAAAATATGGCATAAGGGATCATGGATTAGAAAAGGTAATGAATACGGTAGGTGGTGAATAACATATCCTCACCCCAACTGATTCTGAGGTTGAACTTGGCCCACGTGGAAGGGTATGGGTTAATAATGTCCATGTGTTATTTCCAATTCCAAAGTAATGCAAGAAATTAAAAAGGAAGTACCTCTATGTTCTTACTGTATGAGAAAATTAAAGTGCATATCCGTGGTAGGATCGAGGAGCGGTGGTAATGATGATTGCAACTGGTGTAGAGGCAACATATATAATTCACGATGGAGGAGTAAAACAAATCCTAGCAAGATTATTATTTTGTGGAGTAACAACATCAGAATGTGCCAGAACATAATGGGCCATAGTAACAACAAGTTTTTATGAAGAGGTACATTTCCTGAGTAACAGGTTCAAATTAACAACAATTTCTTCTTAAAAGGTGAATTTATGGAGTAACAACAGGTTCAGAGTAACAAGAATTCCTTTAGAACAAATCTAACACCGGAGTAACAACAAGTGCTACAGAAGATCAACAATTATGAAGGATTTGAGTCTGCACAAGCATCCATTTTGATTAGAAAGCATGAGAATGTGTGTGTGTGTGTGTGTTGGCACCGACCCAATCATGCTTCGAGAAGAGTTTTCACAACTATATTATTATTATTATTATTTAAGATATTATTTTGTATGAGTAGGGGTGGGGTTCATTTGAAGATCTACATCTGAGACAATGTTAGAAACAAATTAATACTTGGAGAGGGGTTGATGATACAACTGAAGATTTTTCCCATTATCAAATAAAAAAGTGTGTGAATAATCTATGGTTGTTAATTTCACTGTCCTAATGTCAAATACTGTGTCCAAATCATAAGGACTGAGCCAAACTGGTACAGAGTTTTCCTTTAAAGTCTTTAAATATGGAGTCGTATAGTAATAACCAATATCCCTTTTGAAACAACTTATTTTTAATGAACTTATGTTCTAGTTGGTTCATTGTTGTTGAATGGTAGCATTGTGTTGTAAAGAAGCGAGGCATGTCTCATCCAACACGTTGGGCTGATCCAACTAGTGTCTCTAATCTTCTGTCAGGTCCAGATTAAGAAGTCTGTCAGGTGAAAAACCTGTAGTATTACACCATGTACTCCTATAGACCCAAAGGGCTTCAGGAAGTCGTGCATCCTATTCACCATGATGATTGGCCATGGTCTTTGTTAAAATGGATTCAATGACTTTGTTAGTGATATCCACTTGTCTGTTTTCTTGTGGATGGTAGGGTGAAGTCACCCAGTGGTGAATCTTGTACCTTCCTGTAATCTATTTGATCATATCTGATGTAAATTATGATCCCCCATCTATAACTATCTCTCTCGGCATGACAAAGAAGAAAAATATATCAGTGAACAAGAAGTCCTTGACAACTTCTTCCGTGGCTTGGGTAAGCACCTTGGCCTTGACCCATTTTGTGACATAGTCGTACACACAAGTATGCACTTTTTTTTGCATATGGGAGGTGTATAGGCCCAATGAAATATAATGCCCATTTCTCAAAGGGTTCGACAATCAATTGTGCTTATAATGGCATCTCATCTGATCGAATGGGTTGGCCCATCCATTGACAACTATCGCATGCTTGTACATACTGTTTTGCATCCTGAAACAATGTGGGCTAGAAATAACCCATATGAAGTGCATTGTAACCTATTCTTTTGTCATCAAAATGTCCACAACATGGGTCGTCCTGGCATGATTTCAATATGTCGTATACCTCATATTCCCTTACACAATGTCTAATTTCATGATCAATACCAATATAAAAGAGGCAACCATCAATCCAGGAATTGCGAGCACTCTGCTGAACAATTATATGTCATTCTCTAGGAGATAGGTGTTGAGGTAGTTTCCCTATAGAAATATAATTGGAAATATATGCATACCACGATGAGTAAGTGGATACTACAAAAATGATGTTTTCCTGGAAATGAACTCTATAGGTGGACTATCACTATCATTAGTTATCCTAGAAAGAAATTCATCAATGACATTATCTTTCTCAGGATTATCTATGATAGTGATATGGAATTCTTGAAGTAACAACACCCACCTAGTAACTCTAGTAGATGTAACAAGTTTATTCATTAAATATTTTATAGTTTAATGATTGGATGTATAAAAGTATTATTCCCTATGATATAGTGTCAAAACTTATTTATAACATAAACCACATTGATAAATTCTTTTTCAGTTACAGTGTAGTTTAGCTCGGGAGCTGTCAAATTATTATTGATAAAATATATAGGATACATAGTGTGATATTCATGTTTCCCCAACACAACATTGATGGTAATATCATAGGCGCTCATGTCAATATAGAATGGAAATGTTTAGTCCGGTCGTCACAAAATCGGGGCTTCACATAAATGCTTCTTCATATCTGTAAAGTCATTTTGACATTTATTAGTCCACACAAATTTTGTATGTTTTGTGAGAAATAAAAACATAGGGGATGTGATCCAGGTGAAAATTGGTGTCCACCCACCTATTCCGTTGGGTCAAACCATGGGTTTCCACCTTGGAAGTTTTTATACATTTTTTCAGGTCCTAAACATTCGGAGCCATTTTGAGGCCCTAAATGACATTTTTGGGGGACAACAACGCGTAGATAAGAACTAAAGGCATGGTTTGGGTTGAACATAATATGTAATCCTCGTATAGAACTTTCTGACGAGGTATAGAATGCCCCAAATGGATATCGTATGCAAATGTTACGCCCTTGGGAAGTTGACATACCAACTACCCCCATCGGGGCCCACAAACCTTTTGGCGTTTCATCTTCCGGGGTTAGGCTTTTGGATTTTTTTTATGTTAAAAATGCCTCTAGATCCTCATTTTAAAAATCATCATATTCTTGTGAATGAGCGTAGCCATCAAATCTCTTCTCAGAGATAAGTTGCCACCATTCTAGCGAGTCATTCACTCTGTAATTTTACAGTTTCTGTACATTCTCTCATTAATAAAAATTGTGCATTATTGTATCTCTCTGTTCATTGAAATATTTTTTGTGTATCTCACAATAACTATGTATATTTCATTTCTATATCTCCTCTTTCTTTTCGTTCCCAAAATTAATCTTGATCAGAGTGCGATTTTAGAAAAAATTTCAATGAAACGACGATAATAACCAACATACCCAAGAAAGATACGTATCTCTTTCTGTGTTTTAGGAGGAGGAATTTGAGAGATTACCTCAATCTTGGTGGGATCGACCTGAATTCCTGCAGTGGAGAGATAATTACCTAGTACAAATCCTTCGTCTATCATCATATGACATTTTTCAGTTCTCAAACAAAGGTGAGTTTGTATGCAACATTTCAACACTTTTTTCATATTAGAGAGGGAAGTTTCAAATGTATCACTATATGGGGTGAATTTGTCCATAAAAATTGCAACGCAAGCATCTACCAGATCTGAAAGTATCCCCAACACAACTCTCTAGAAAGTGGTTGGTGCATTATAGAGTCCAAAAGGGAGGAATATGTATGCAAATGTACCCTAGGTGCATGTGAAAGTGGTCTTGTCCTGGTCCTCCGGATCTATTTGGATCTGATTATAGTTGCTAAATCCGCCAAGAAAATAAAATAATTTCTTATCAGATAGGATATTGAGAACTTGGTCAATGAATGGTAGAAGAAAGAAGTCCTTCTGTGTAGCCTTATTTGTTTCTCTATAATCTACACATATTCTCCACTTACCATTTTTCTTAGGCACTATGACTAGTGGGGAAATCCAACGACTATAAGAGATTGGGTAGATGAAATTGGTGTTTAATAATTTTTGGAGTTCCTCTTTTATTATGTCCTTTAATGTTGGATTCATAAGACATTGGGGCTGACAAAGAGGGTGACAATCATTGTCTAGATAAATATGGTGAGTACACAAATTGGGGTGAATACCCTTCATGTCTATGTAATCCCATGCACAATCCTCTTTTTTTTCACGTAGGAGTTCAAACAGGCGTTCTCTTTGTGAAGGTAAAAGGTTAGGATTAATATTTAGGGGTTTTCTTGTCTCAATATCGATTGTGACACTCTTATAAGTGGGACCGGTGAGTAGCGTTTCTCTAACAAATTCATCCTCCAAATTTTCTTGATTAGAACTTCCCATTATTGTGTTTAAAAGTTGAGATGATGGATGAGTAACAACGAGGGGATTACTAATGAAGTTGTTGATAGTGTCATCCTCCATTTCATTTTTAAAGCCGATTTCCTTGCCCACTGTAAGGATTGTTTGGGTATCCTCTTCTTCTGGTTCAAGTTCATCCCATAAAGGAGTTTCGTGCTCAGTGCTAGGTTTTGCAGGGGGTAAAGGACAAGGTTCTTTGTAACATATACATCATAAATTGTCATTACTCCCATTATGCATTCAATGAATGCATTAGCTGTGGATAACCAGGGTTTTCCTAGAATTAGAGGGTGTCCACATAGGCAGTTTTTAGGATGCAACACAAGGAAGTCAGCCAGATACTCCTAGGAGTCTACAGAGATGACTATGTCCTCTAGGATACCTTCGAGTCAAATTTTGTACCTATCAGCAAGTTCCAAGATGGTGGGGGTGGGTCTCAAATGGGTGAATCCCAACTATTCTAGAGTTTCCTGGGTCATGACATTGATCACAACACCTAGGTCAATTAACACATTCAGGAGAACTATTTTCCCTACTTGGATGATTACCGTAGGATTTCCTAGATCAAAATATTTGACAAGTAGGGTATTTCCCAATGTCAACTCCGAAATTTTACCTACCATGTGGACACTGGTAGGGTCCTTAGGTTTTCTCTCAGGATTTTTGATACACAATTCCCTTATTGTCTTGGCATTAATTGGGACTTCTTTGAGTGCATGTAATAGTGGAATCTTAACATAAAGGTTTTTTTAATTCACCCAGCAAGCCAAGATCAGATTGTGGGACAACCTTGGTCAAGGATAGTCTTTCTGGGTATGGTGGATTCAGAGTAGCTTTAGGAGTATCAACAAGAATAGTCATAGTTGAAACTCCAATATGAATTTTATTGATATGTTGTTTCTCTAAAGATTCTTCTCGAGGTGGTTCCTCTTCCTATTCTGTAATAACCAGTGATGTTTATGAGTTTATTATTCTCCTTGACCTTAAATGTACATCATTACATTCCATAGGGGTGATGCAATATGTGGGGAAAAAAGGAGGTTTAATTTGTTTAACCTTTTTATTATTTGTATTTGGATTAGGTTGTATAGGTAACTGCAGACATAGAGGAGGGTTGGATAGAAATAGATTTGAAGTAATTTGTATCTTTTTTTGTGGCATATGTATCTGAGGTTGTACAGGGAACTATCCTATTTGGAAAGGGGATCCTTGCCATCCCTGGGGCCATGAATTTGTCTGATTAGGATGTGGTGGCCACTGGGGCCATGGAACATGGTATTGAATTTGTGGAGGTCTTGGGAATTTCCATGGTTGTGTGGGATATTTCATTTGTTGTGGAACCTACTGCATGTTGTTCCAAGTATTATAAGACAAGGATGGGCCTTGCGATATACCTGTCGGTTGATCTTTCCATGGTTTCTTGTTAGTGATGAAATATGCTTTCTCATTTTCTTCATTTGGTCCATGAAACACTTCCTTCAACCCATACAACGACGGGAAGAGATTTGTTGGGTGGTTCTCTTCTCATATCCCACAAATATCCACTTTATCTAGTGAACATTCCTTATGAGGGTGCTTATCTCTACGTTTTGGGAAAAATACTGTTAATGATTTCTTGGCTTCAACTTGTTTATGTTTCGCTTGTAAAACATCCAATTATGTAGTTAGAGCATGATTTTTAAAATTTTAAAATAGATTATCAATTTCATCTCTCGTAACTCCGTCGTTGGCTGAATTTTGAATATGAGTAGAGGCATCTCTTGCATGGCCTCTATTTCATGACGATCCTCTCTCTATTCTTCTACATAAATCGACTATTTCATCGAAGGGTTCCTTTGAGATATATACTTTCCCCATCGGTTTCAACATATCCAAGCAATTATCTCTCATCCCCTAAATCAAGATCATTTTTAAAATACCTTTTTATAGATCACTGTGCTTGGACCTTTGCAAATTATACATGAGACACTCAACGAAATATTCCAAACTATATTCCTCCTTCTAGGACATTTAAAAAAATTCTTCACTTTTATCTCTGGTTCTGTAATAGTCTCTATACTTTCCTAGAAAGGACTATTTCATCTCATCCCATGAAGAAATAGTCTGGCCTCCAAGGCCCATAAACCATATTAATGCAGCTCCCTTCAAGGTGGGAGGGAATTTTTTTAGCTTATGAGCATCAAAGGTATAATCATAGCTCCTACATAAGACATAAAATTTGAATAAGAAGGTGTCCAAGTCTTCACTGGTTAATCCGTTAAAGTTTGGAAGAGAAGAGAGGGGAATGTTTTTCATTGGTGCATGCCTAGCAATATTTTTTATGGGAAACTCAAAAGTATTGGCTATGTCGACCATATTTTCCCACAGTTTCCAATAGTATTCTCGGATCTCGTAGTTAGGAGGTACTCTCTGAAATAAGAAGAGATCCCTTACTTCTGGAACATAAATCTTAACAATGCTTCCCTGATCCAAAGAAGGGGCTTCAGGGGTTGATTCACGTACTGGGATATGATAGTATGGTGTTAGTTCCTCTGTTTCCCCTTTTACTTATACCTAATTTTGAAATTTAGGTTCCACTGCTTCATAAATATTTTCTTGCAGTTTTGGTTCCTTCTTCAACTCTACTTCAACTGTCTCAGATGAAATACTCTTTCGATTGGGTTGATGAGATGATGCGTTACGAGACTCTAATTTTTCCTTTGTGATAATCTCGTGGATACATGTCTTTCTTCCTAGATCCTTTTTCCTCGATATCCTACTCCTCTGTCTACATTATTTTTAGTTTTTTGGGGTCTTCCTCTTCCTCTATTCATACATCCTACGTGTCCTACCCTTTATGAGGCCGATCCCTCCTTTGTGTACCGTGGTGATGCATAGGTTATTACCTCCCATATTACCTCCTGGTCCTCAGAGGTAAGGATGCTTCTAATATTATACCAATCTAAATGCATAAGGAACACAACGTTAGTTTATCTCTTGCGCCCTAATAAATCCCCTGAAAACGGTGCCAAAATGTTGGTCAATTTAATTGCTTTAATAAAAAAACTTCAATTTCTCAAACATAAATTGTCAACCCAGGAAAGTCTTTTTATTTCAAATTTATTGTGCATAGTATATGCAGACTGCAATCCTTCAACTAGCATTGGTTGTGTGCGAACTTTTATAACTCAATCATTCTTAACCAATAAATGGAAACTAATTCGTTGAAAATCAAACAATTGGATTACTCAGCTAATATTGTAATCACTCACCACATTGTTTATCACACCTGCTAGAAACAAAATTACAACACTCTTGTAGTAAAAAGGTAACACACTAAAAACAATAGAAATCACGTACTCTTAACCAACAAAAAAACTCTCTTGTTGTAAAGGAAATAACACTCCTTGCAATAAACAAAATAACTCACTTGTAGTAGATGAAACAATACACTTGCAGGAATCAAATTAACACAATTGAAATAAATGAATGGAGACACTTGCAATCTGGAATTGATCTAAATCATAAAGATTAATCCTAGTAATTGACTGTCACAATAACTACGATTAACACAAACTACCAATTAACGAGTAACAACTTGATGTAACAATCAATGTTATCAACACTAATAAAAATACTAGACACAATCAATCATTCAGAAAACTATCAATGAACACACAAAAACTACCCTACTAAAGAGGAGGGCCCTTCCTCTTCAACACGTGATGGAAAAAAATTAAAAACTACAACTCAATAGAACATAAATCCAACCATACTTTTATTACTCAATCCTAGAAGTTACATGTGTATCTACTGTTCGACAACACATGTATTTCAATAGAGGACAAACACCTTTAGTAAACACTTACATAACTAGATCAAAGATCAACACACTAATGTTTTCACGTGGTAAAACCCCTACGGGGAAACATCCATGGCCCTAGCCAACATGACCACTTGGAGAAGTTTATTAATGCAAAGAAAAACATTATAGAGAGATTTTACCGTTGCTCGGTACTCTGCTTCTGCTAAAGAAAGTGTAATAGTTGTTTCTTACAAGCCCAAGTGACAGGTCCTGAACCAAGGCTAAAAAAATAACCTGCAGTAGACTTCCGATCATCAGGGTCATCGGCCCAATATGAATCAGTGAAACCAACCAATAAAGGAGTCCCCCCTGAACTGTAATGTATCCTGAACTGAACTATACCACGAACATAACGAAGTATCCTTTAAGCTTCTTTCCAATGGATTTCATGGGGTGTTTGCATATATCAGGAAACAAGACCAACAACAAAGGAAAGATCAGGATGGGTATGAGTCAAGTATA
>JASDQU010104200.1:99706-123914 GCA_032191745.1 Picea mariana | reverse complement strand
CATTTTCCTTTCCCTTGATGTAAGATATACCAAAATCATACTCACTCATAAACTCACTCCATCGTCTTTGCCTGGCATTCAGATCTCTTTGAGTGAAGAGATGTTTTAAACTTTGATGGTCTGTTTTGAGCTCAAAGTTTCACCCAACAAGATAGTGCCTCCAAAGTTTCAGAGCTAGCATTACAACTGCCAACTCTAAATCATCATTCGTGTATAACTCTTCGTGTTTCTTCAACTTCCTCGACGCATAAGCTATCACTCCTCCACCCTGCATTAGCATGGCCCCCAACCCTTGCTTCGAGGAATCCGTGCATACCGTGAAGTCCTTCTCCATATCCGGCACTCGTAGAATTGGCGCACTAGTTAGTAACCTCTTAAGCTCAATGAATGCACTATCACACTCTTCTGTCCATTCATACCTGACCCCCTTGCGTTGCAAAGTGGTGATGGGTTTCGCTATTTTTGAGAATCCTTCTACAAATCTCCAGTAATAACCTGCTATCCCCATGAAGCTTCTCACCTCATGTGCATTTTTCGGCACTGGACACTCCATAATGGCCTTTACCTTTTTTGGGTCCACAGAGATTCCTTCGCCGAAAATGATATGACCTAAATAGTGGATCTCTTTCTGGAAGAAGGAACACTTCGACAGCTTCCCATACAGTTTGTTCTCTCTAAGGCAGGACAACACTATTCGTAAGTGTTCCTCATGTTCTCTTTCATTCTTGGAATAGATGAGGATGTCGTCTAAAAAGACTTGTACAAAACATTCTAAGTACTTCCGGAATACGCCGTTCATGAGGCTCATGAATACTGCTGGCGCATTGGTCAATCCGAAAGGTACTACAACAAACTCGTAATGTCCAAACCGAGTTCAAAAGGTCGTTTTTGGGATATCACCTTCCTTAATCCTTAACTGATGATACCATAATCGCAAATCAATCTTTGAGAATACCGCTGCCCCTTATTTAGGCCCTCGGTTCCAGATTTGAACCAGGGCTCTGATACCAAATGTAAAGACCAATTTTAAATTAACCTCTAGTAATTCTACCAAATGTACAGTAATTTCTACTAGGTTTATAGAAGAAGAATAATTCCAAATTTTCTCAACACTTACGCAAGTAAAATTTATCAATGAGTAATAAATCTAATTAAAACAATGCATAAATTTGAATTAAATACCTTAACTYTGATGCTAATAATCCTTCCTATTTTCCGCAGCTTGCTTCCTTCCCGCTTCCTTAGAACACTACCCAAAACCGACCTCCCTGCCGACTAGTTAGCTCCTAGCCCTAGGATATCAACGGATATCCTAGCCCTCTGTGCCCAAAACCCCCAGCAACCCCAGTGCACTACTACCATCCAAACTCTCAAAGTCTCACTCTCCCTGCAATACTCAAAGCTCCCAAAATCCTTCTCCACTCCTCCCGTAGAATGATCCTCCCCCCAACTCCTTTCCTTCCTTATCCCTCCTTCACCGACACTCCTCCCCCATTAACTCCCTACCTAACTCCTTTATTACCCCTTATCCTCTCGCCGTTAATACCCTTATCCCTCTTTTATTACTTTATCCTAATGTATTTAATATGTTATCCCTTGTGGGATACGTAACCTAATTTAATATTATATCTTATTATCCACCATTAATTTAATACTTTATTAATTAATAATTAAATTAATCATTAACCATCATGAACAACTATTTAATAATAATCAATTAGAAATGTTATTTTTAGACATAAATATAGTTTAGCTAATCTTTTAGGATTATATTATTAAATTAATTATACTTAATAATCAAGGGTCGTTACAGATGTTGTTGATCCTGTTTGGTGGGAGTCTTTTTTCAATAGTCAAAGTGACATAATTTCAAGCTCAACAAATGAAAATAAAATGTTGAAGACTCCATTTCATTGGCCACAAAATATGCCAAATGAATCTGAAGAAACAAACATTGTTGAATTTCAACAAGAATATCAAGGTGTTATTGAGTTTACACAAGTAGAGGAAAGAGAAATGTATATTGGTTGGCGTAGGTCACATGCACAACGTGAAGCCATGGAATACCTTTACAAAGGTTTAGTACAAGATATTAAGGAGGGTATCATGATTGTAGTTTTAGCCACTGAAGATCCACATGGTTATCCATTCTGGATTGGAAAGGTTATAAAGATTGAGAAAGAAAATGATAATGTTATTGCAATTGAAGTGCATTGGTATAAAACAAGTACACACCCATTCAATGGTATGTACAAGCCAGATATGGTGGTTGAGAAACATCTCAATAGAAAGAGAAAAAGAAATGGTCAAAATACAACTCGTCGTCGCACTAGCCTCTTAAAATTAGATGATGTTGACATACTTGTTTATGACTTCAATTTGACAAAGAGAGGAACTCTTCATTCCAAGACAATAGAGATTATCAAGAGGTTGTTTCCACAAGAAATAAATGCAAGATGGGAGTCTGTTGAACCTAGTCATAGATCTAAAAGGAATTTGACATCTGAAATGTTGGACATGCATGTAGGCTCAGATGGTGCATTCATCGACAATAGAGAAGAGTATGGATCATCTGCATATTCATTCAATCATTCATCTGAAGACATTGTCGACTCTGATGGTATTTTAGAAACTATGAGTCAATCTAAATAAGTGTATGAAACATTTTATGCATTTTTTATCCATATGATGTGTAATATACCTCAAAAACTATCTGATAAAAAATAAAAATAAAATAAAAAATTGTTTGTATAAATATCCTTGAATAGTTCAAGATTCAAGCAAGTAAGATTTCTGTTATAAAGCTTGAGTCTGAAAGTTTGCAATAATCCTTGTTGTCATCGACTGTCATTACCATTCAACTTAAAGTTTTATGATCGACGATAAGTGTTTACTCCTCATTTCAATGTTTATTTCAATTCCGATAATTATAATTACTTTTCTATATGTTTGTACCTATAACCATTACCACAGTCTTAACAACACAAACGACTTTGGGACTTTATGGCCAAATCCTTACGAGTTAGACCCTACAAATAACCCATTACCATATGTTTACAATACAAACGACTTTGGGGGTTGATGGCCTAGGCCTCATGCGTTAGTCCATACACATAATCACACGATGAAAACGACCAAATAGACTTAGGTAAAAGTAGAGTATTAGTCTATACTCCTCTGCGAAAAGTTTAAATATAAACAGAACCCTATAGTTTTTTTTAAAATATCTGGATGCAGGATAGTGGTAAGGTAAGGCCTTATGGTTAAACTCAAAGTACGAATATTTCATAATCCTCTGATCATATTCAAATTCACCTGCACCATTGGATTACAAGTACCGGGTATCATGCTTATTCCATATGCCCACTGGTTGTGACCATGGGCCTAATCAAAATGCCTTTCACATTTCGACATTTTGGCAAGTCGCAATCCCTGAAATGGAGCAAGATCAACGGTTCACAAAACTCCATAATCCGATCCCTTCTTTTCTTAATCGAACGGCTAACGGGATTTCGGCGTTTTTCCCTTCGAGTCATCGTGACTCCAACATTATAAAATTCATGATCACAAAATCTCTAAAGTGATTGAACGGTTCATATAACCCACTGAGATGGACGGTTGATGGGATTTTGGAGTTTTTCCTTTCGGGTTTTCAAGACTCACAATAGTCCCTTTCGACATTTCGGAGTTTGAGACTTCATGATGGTGGAGTTTCTTATTACTATGTAAAACCCCGAAATAGAAAGTTCTGATGTGATGTAAACCTACTAACGTCACATGTGGATTGACATGTGGCGAATAGCTGCCACGTGTCACTCTGATTCGTGACTTACATGTGCCTGAAATGTTGAATCAACTTGACACTTGTCATTGCCTGATTGTGCCATGTGTCCTTAGCTGACGTGGTTTGTTGATGTGTCTATTTCGGGATTTCGAGGTTCACTACTTCAAAGGTTAAAGTTTCTTTGATCTTTGATTTCTCGGTCTGCGAAACTCTGAAATGGAGTCTTTGACATGCTCTGATCTTTTGCATTTCGCAATTTCATCATTCTTGTCATGAGTGTCCTTGACACCTCCAACTCCCAGTATTCGAAACTCCGAAATGGCGATTAAGTCATGGTTTTGCATTTCATGATTTTATCATTCTTGTTGTGAGTGTCCTTGACATCTCCAACTCCCAGTATCCGAAACTCCGAAATGGAAATTAAGTCGTGGTTTCGCATTTTGTGATTTTATCATTCTTGTCRTGAGTGTCCTTGACACCTCCAACTCTCGATATCTGAAACTCCGAAATGGAGATTAAGTCGTGGTTTTGGTACTGTTGATTAAGGGTAACCAGTTTTGTGATGGAAAATTCTATTGTTGGAAGTAAAACACCATATGGGATGTTCATTTGTTTCAATTCCGAACGAGATATGTAATACTATTTTTAAAAGAATTACAGGGTTTCCCTTCCGCCTACTTGTAATGGCATACTGGTTATTTTATTGGTTTAATATACTAGCACCATATTGGCTACTTCCTCGAAAGGATTTTGAAAAAGGAAAAAATACTCAGCTATTGCCAACTATATGTGTATCTTGTTTATAGTTGACTCCAGATCACATGATGGTATATGAATTCAATTTGCACTTACTGTACTTGTGTTAAAGACTTTCTTTTTGAACTTTTAGGTGATTGTGTTATTATTTACACAGTTAGGAATTTACTCAGGGATATGTTTTAAGTTTTGGGATGTCCCTTCTTCCTTGGGCCTTCGCGCCTCTCGTGATTAGTTCTGGTAATTAAACTGTGTTAATTCGATTCACTCCAATAACTTTCCAACATTTAAACCTGTAACTTTTCATTAAACACCGGTTGATATAAAGATGTGTAAATGTTGTAGATGGTCTATAATAATTCTTGGTATTCGCAAGGTCACTTCTTTACTTTAAATATACATATATATATGTATCTTAGACTCTTGCGATTAGGGCTATTTCCTAAAAAAAAATCATGATTGTTCAGCTGGTACATGGAAGAAATCTTAGTTAATTACTCTACTGTGGTGTGTGCCTTTATATATCATAAATGTCCATATATATATATATATATATATATAGACACACACACACACACTATGAAGTTTTCCATTTGCATTCAATATGTAGGTAAACTCAAATATGCATCACAATTTACATGTGGGGTTTTCAACTACGATGCTTTATCTTACTACAATAGTAATCCAAACCACAGCACAAATCTTCTTTAAGAATTGACTAGTCATATCCTTCCAGCTAGTATACTTTCGGAAACTAGTATTCATAACAGTAATGAGATGTAGCAAAGATAATCCATTTTGAACTAGTAGAGAGACATTCTAGCAATTCCTAAGTTTGCAATATGATGCATTTGATCTTTCGTCCTTAATATTATTTCTAACAGATACATTCTATCAAGTATGTAACCATTTAACATTCAATCAGAGAAGGGACAGAAAATAACATATCTGAAATAATACGCTGAAAGACAAAAGGAATAGCCACATTCCTCCCAACCGTAGAACAGGGCAGCCAAACTACTTGCCCGATTCACCCCCTATCCTAACCATGAATCCATGAGGGCGAACTTGGAAAATCTTCTCTTCATAAATGTCCTATAGCTCCAGCGGTTTTTCCATTGCCTCACACTTAAGCAGTGTCCATAACAGCAAGTAAATCAAAAGTCTCATTTCCCAGCATACTTGGCAGTGTCCTGCCTCCTCTCATATGTTATTTATCATTTGCCTAGGTCTTTTCCCTCCCTTGGGAATTTTCGCAGCTTTCTAAATCCTTGATTTTCAGGGGCTGCAAATGGCCAAATCACTAATTTGCCACTTGTAATAATCATCCCAGAGGTAGTTCCAACATGTTCCCCACTCATGTAGTCATGGTCAGCTAAATTTAACATGGTTGTTCCATTTGTCCTCTTGCAATCAATATAAAATATTTTGTTTCCATACAAGTGTCATAGTCAAATAGTTAGTTGGGTCAAATCAGGTCTCTGCCCAACAGTCAAAATAATTAATTACAATTACCAAATTTGAAATTTGGAATTGCCATAAATGGAAAAAAAATTCCAAATTCGAATTTACTAAAAAGGGAATAAATTTCTAACAATTTTAAATTTCAAAAATATTTTATTTTTGGGGATGTCACATCCTTTCCCCCTTCAGTAAAACATTGTCCTTGGTTCTCATTCCTTTCCTGAAACAAGATTGGATGAGATTTCTGCAAATCTCCCTCCAACTCCCAAGTGGCCTCCTCAGGACTAAAGTGCTTCCATTGGACCTTTACCTGAGCGATGGCTCTGTTCCGAAGTGTTATTTCTCTCCAGTCCAGAATGCACAGGGGTTCCACCTGGAAGTCGCCTTCGAGTTCCACCTGCACCAAGTTCCAATCAATCCTATGAGTAGGGTCATGAATATACTTTTTCAGCAACGAAACATGAAATACATTATGAATTCTTAGATTAGTTGGAAGTGCAAGTTGATATGCTACGGGTCCAATTCGAGCTAGTATCTCGAAGGGCCCACAAAACCTGGGTGCCATCTTGGCACAATTCCCTAACTTCAACGAGCTCTTTCGGGCTTTGACCTTCAAATAAACATGGTCTCCTACTTGAAATTTCAAGTGTCTTCTTTTCTGATCTGCATAGCTCTTCTGTCTGTCCTGTGCTTCTTTCAAGTTCTGTTGTACCTTTCTTACCATGTTCTGCATTTCTTGGAGCATCTCTGGTCCAACCATGATTCTGTCAGCCGGGTTATCCCAACTAATTGGAGTCATACACTTTCTGCCATACAGTGTTTCGAAAGGGCTCAACTTAGCCGAAGTTTGGTACCCATTGTTATATGCAAATTCTACCAAGTGTGGGTAGTCTTCCCACTTGCTTGGTTTTGTTCTTACATACATGTGAAGCATATCCTCTATGATTTGATTTGTCCTTTCAGTCTGTCCATCCATTTGTGGATGATAGCTTGTACTGAAATTCAAGTTAGTGTTTAGCCCTGCAAACAATTCCTTCCAAAAAGCAGATGTAAATTTTACTTCTCTATTTGAAATCACCATTTTAGGAATACCATGCAGTCTAAAATTTTCTTTCATGAATATTTCAGCAATGTTTATAGCTTTAAAAGTAGAGTTTACAGGAATAAAGTGTGCAGACTTACTGATTTTATCGATTACAAGCATGATAGAATCATTATGTTTTTGAGTTTTAGGCAAACCTGTTATAAATTCCAGTGATATGGTCTCCCATTTCCATTCTGGTACTGGTAATGGTTGTAATAGGTCAGTTGGATGTTGGTGCTCGGCCTTAACCTGCTGACAATATTGGCACCTAGCCAAGTACTCTGTTGTTTCGCCCTTCATATTAGGCCAGTAAAATAGTTTTCTAAGTGTTGTTATTGTTTTTTGGTAACATGGATGGCCAGAATATGGTTTCTTATGCACTTCGTCCAAAACTGTTAATTTTAACTCTGTTGCATCTGGTATGTAAAGTCTGTTTTTAAATCGTAATAGTCCCTTCTTGTTGATACTTAGATCTGGTTTATCTGAGTTTGTGGTATTGTTTTATAATTATGCCATCATCTTATTGTAATTTCTGTCGTTAATACCTGTCGTCCTTACCCTTTGTTCCAGATCACTTTCTTCCCTGCTGATATTTATCTCAAATAACCCATGGACTCTTCTGCTTAAAGCATCTGCTACTTTATTTTCCTTACCCTTGATATGTCTGACCTCGAAGTCAAATTAGCTCAAGAAGGCTATCCACCTTACTCGTCTTGCATTAAAATATCGTTGGTTAAACAGATATTTCACCCTACTATTATCCGCCAATAGTAGGAATTTTCTGCCCATTATATAGTGTTGCCACATTTTTAAAGCATGTATTACTGCTGCCAATTCTAAGTCATGAGTGACATAATTTCGCTCATGTTCTTTTAATTTTTGGGACTCGTAACAAATCATGTGCCCTTCCAGAGTTAGGACACCACCTAGTCCCTCTTTACTTGCATCAACATAAACTATGAAGTCTTTATCTGGGTCTGCTACCTTCAAAATGGGTGTCGATGTCAATAATTCTTTCAGCTTGTTAAAGTTGTCTTGACACTTTTGCGACCAGTTAAACTTGGTTCCTTTCTTTTGTAGTGACGTGATAGGGTAGGCTATCTTGGAAAACCCTTATATAAACCTGCGTTAATATCCGGTGATTCCCATGAATGACCATATATATGCTACATCCTTAGGTACTGGCCATTCCATAATGGCTTTTGTCTTTTCCGAGTCTACGGCAATGCCTTCTGCTAAAATTACATGTCCTAGATATTGTACTTCTTTCTGATAAAAGTCACACTTGTCAAATTTGGCGTACAGTTTGTGTTTCCTCAATGTTTGCATAACTATCCTTAAGTGTTCATTATGTTCTTCTTCCATTATTGAATAGACCAGAATGACGTCGATAAATACTACCACGAACTTGTCCAAGTATTGACTGAAAATACTGTTCATCAGGCACATAAACGTGGCTGGTGCGTTGGTGAGTCCAAAAGGTATGACTATGAATTCGTAGTGTCCATATCTTGTCTGAAAAGTTGTTTTTCTTATGTCCTCGTCTTTTATCCTAACTTGATGATAACTGGATCATAAATTCAACTTTGAAAAGATCTTGGCCCCACCTACTTGATCGAACAGATCATTTATTCTTGGTAAGGGGTATTTGTTCTTAATAGTCAGTTTGTTCAGCTGTCTATAATCGATACATGGTCTTAGAGTACCATCTTTATTTTTCACAAAGAGGACTGGTGCTCCCCATGGTGAAACACTCGGTCTGATATACTCTTTGTCCAACAATTCCTGTAATTGGATTTTTAATTCTGTCAGTTCTGGTAGACTCATTCGGTAAGGTGATTTTGAGATAGGGGTTGAACCGGGTAGTAGGTCTATGGAGAAGTCTATTTCCCTTCTAGGAGGTAATTCTGGTATCTCATCCACAAACATGTCTCTGAATTCACGTAGGACAGCAAAGTCTGCTAACTTTGGCTTATCTTCTTTTTCTAACAGATTCATCTCTTGGATGGCATAAACTTGACATCCCTTTCTAATACATTTCTTGAGTTGCATCGCTGAAACTTGTCTGAATGATACAGGTTTTGGTATGCCTTGGGTTGTTCTAATAGTGCCAAAATCATCTTTATAGCTAAGTATCTTTGTATAACAGTCTAGTACTGCTTTGTGTTGTTCCAACCAATCCATCTCGATAATCATATCATAAGATCCTAGTGGTAAGACGTTCAAATTGGTCCTTATCTTTTGACCACCTAAGTTGAACTCAAAATCAGAAATAAAGTCAACTACTTTCCTTTTAGTACCTGTTGCTAGTTGTACCAGCCATGATTTTGCATGCTTTAGTTTCTTAAGTTTATTCGACTCTACTATATTAGGAGTAATATAACTTAATGTAGCTCCAGGGTCAATTAAAACAGAAATTTGAGTGTCATTGATTTTACCTTTGATTTCTACCACCGAGGACTGGTGGTCAGCTTGTCGACCATCTATGGCTGCATTTATCTGATGCAGACTTCTGCCCACGTCTCCCACTATCAAGGCTTCCTGCAGATTATGAACAACAGTTATGTTTTCTAAATTTAAACGTGGACAGTTCCTCCTTAGATGAGGCTCTCCACACTCCCAACACTTTAATGGCTCGTGGGAGTTGTCCCCAAACTTCTTCATTCCCAGGTTTACCAGTTTACCACTACCTTGCATATTCGGATGATTAAAGTGAAAATCCTTCCTTGGGAAACTTTTTGCTACATTCCGATAAGGAGCTAGTTGGTATCCCTTCTTTCGCTGGTTCATTCGATCTTGGTTTTTATCCTTCCAGGTCTTGGGAAACTCTACCCGCTATTTATACTGGTCATAGCACATTCGTGCTTTCCTGAATACCTCACTCAAGGATTTGCGGTTTTCAAACTCAATTTTGTCCCGGTAGGCCTGTGGTAAATAGCTTAAGAATCGCTGGATTTTTACCTTAGCCTCCCGGATGTACGGTACGAACCTTAGTAGTTCCAGAAATTTATTTATAAAGTCCTCCATCGTCATCTGTCTGAGTCGTAACTCGTAAAATTATTTCTTCTTCCTTTCATAATAGCTTTCAGAAAGGTATTGTTTCTTGAAATACTTCTTAAAGTCGGACCATTCCAACTATTTCTCCTTTAGGCCCTTGGCCAATTTCAGGTCCTGCCACCAAATGTTGGCCTTCCCCTTCAGATTGTAGATGGCCATTCTGACCTTCATTTTGTTGGAATAGTTGTAGATATGGAAGTATTTTTTGATGTCCAACAACCATGCCTCATCTTCTTCTCCTGTCCTAGATTCTCTATCAAAGGTAGTTGGTTTAATCTTTTTAAATTCTCCTTCAAGGTGGTCTACTTGTTTTCTTTTTCTGTCTAGTATAGTTTTTTCTTCAGCTAAAGGTGTCCCTTCAGATGAACTGTCTCCTTTTTCTGTTTCTGGTCCAGAATTCTTGGAGGCCCTTTTGTTGACTTCTTCATCATGGTTATCATCTTTTGGGCTTTTCTTGGTTACTATACTACGCAGCAGGACTTCATTTATCTCTTGTTGTTCCTGCTGTGCTTTCTTCAATTTTTCATTGTCGGCCTCGAAAACCTACAGTTCAACAATAAGATTCCTCATTGTTTCCAACACCTCTGTGGGTGAGTTTCCATCACTGTTATGTCTTGGATCTCGAGGAGATCCTTGCTGCAGATTTCCTTCCATCCTGATTTCTGCACCCTCCTGAGCTGCCATAATCTACAAAAACAGAAAGGGCTTTATGTTTGTAACCATAAGATTTATTAGTTTTACATAAATCGGAATAAATACTAAGCAGCTAATGTGGCCCTGTTCAGGCCCAGTGTTGTATCTTTTTCTCTGATACCATATGTAATATACCTCAAAAAAGGTCTGGAAAAAAAAAATTGTTTGTATAAATATCCTTGAATAGTTCAAGATTCAAGCAAGTAAGCTTTCTGTTATAAATCTTGAGTCTAAAAGTTTGCAAGAATCCTTACTGTCGTCGACTGTCATTACCATTCAACTTAAAGTTTTATAATCGACGATAAGTGTTTACTCCTCATTTCAATGTTTATTTCAATTCCTGTAATTATAATTACTTTCTTATCTATTTGTACCTATAACCATTACCACAGTCTTAACAACAAAAAGACTTTGGGACTTTATGGCCAAATCCTTACGCATTAGACCCTACAAATAACCCATTACCATATGTTTACAATACAAATGACTTTGGGGATTGATGGCCTAGGCCTCAAGCGTTAGTCTATACACATAATCACACGATGAAAACGACCAAACGGACTTAGGTAAAAGTAGAGTATTAGTCTATACTCCTCTGCGAAAATTTTAAATATAAACAGACCACTATAGTTTTTTTTTAAATATCCAGATACAGGATAGTGGTTAGGTAAGGCCTTCCAGTTAAACTCAGAGTACGAATATTTCATAATCCTCCGATCATATTCAAATTCACTTACACTATTGGATTATAAGTATTGGGTCTCGCGCTTATTCCATATGTTCATTGGCTGTGACCACGGGCCTAATCAAAATGCCTTTCACATTTCGACATTTCAGTATTTCGGCAAGTCTCAATCCCCGAAATGGACCCAGATCAATGGTTCACAAAACTCCATAATCTGATCCCTTCTTTTCTTAATCGAACGGCTGATGGGATTTCGGCGTTTTTCCCTTCGAGTCATCGTGACTCCAACATTATAAAATTCATGATCACAAAATCTCTGAAGTGATCGGATGGTTCACATAACCCACTAAGATGGATGGTTGACGGGATTTTGGAGTTTTTCCTTTCGGGTTTTCGAGACTCACAATAGTCCCTTTCGGCATTTTGGAGTTCGAGACTTCATGATGGTGGAGTTTCTGCTTGCTATGTAAAACCCTGAAATAGAAAGTTCTGATGTGACGTAAACCTGCTGACGTCACATGTGGATTGACACGTGTTGAATAGTTACCACGTGTCACTCTGATTCGTGACTTACATGTGCCTTAAATGTTGAATCAGCTTGACACTTGTCATTGCCTAATTGTGCCACATGTCCTTAGCTAACATGGTTTGTTGATGTGTCTGTTTCGGGATTTTGAGGTTCGCTACTTCAAAGGTTAAAGTTCCTTTGATCTTTGATTTCTCGGTCTGCGAAACTCCGAATCGGAGTCTTTGACATGCTATGATCTTTTGCATTTCACGATTTCATCATTCTTGTCATGAGTGTCCTTGACACCTCCAACTCCCGGTATACGAAACTCTGAAATGGCGATTAAATTGTGGTTTCACATTTCGCGATTTTATCATTCTTTTCGTGAGTGTCCTTGACACCTCCAACTCCCGGTATCCGAAACTCTGAAATGACGATTAAGTCATGGTTTCGCATTTCGCGATTTTATCATTCTTGTCGTGAGTGTCCTTGACCCCTCCAACTCCCGATATCCGAAACTCTGAAATGGAGATTAAGTCATGGTTTTGGTATCATTGATTAAGGGTAACCCGTTTTGTGATGGCAAATTCTATCGTTGGAAGTAAAACACCATATGGGATGTTCATTTGTTTCAATTCTGAACGAGATATGTAATACTATTTTTAAAATAATTACAAGGTTTCCCTTCCGCCTACTTGTAATGGCATACTGGTTATTTTATTGGTTTAATATACTAGTGCCATATTGGCTACTTCCTCAAAAGGATTTTGAAAAAGGAAAAAATACTTGGCTATTGCCGGCTATATGTGTATCTTGTTTATAGTTGACTCCAAATCGCATGGTGATATATGAATTCAATTTGCACTTATTGTACTTGTGCTAAAGACTTTCCTTTTGAAATTTTAGGTTATTGTGTTGTTATTTACATAGTTAGGAATTTACTTAGGGGTATGTTTTAAGTTTTGGGATGTCCCTTCTTCCTTGGGCCTTCGCGCCTCTCGTGATTAGTTCCGGTAATTAAACTATGTTAATTCGATTCACTCCAATAATTTTCCAACATTTCAACCTATAACTTTTCATGAAACACCGGTTGATATAAAGATGTGTAAATGATATAGATGGTCTATAATAATTCTTGGTATTCGCAAGGTCACTTCCGTACTTTAAATATACATATATATATCTTAGACACTTGCGATTAGGGCTATCTCTTAAAAACAAATGATGATTGTTCAGCTGGTACATGAAAGAAATCTTAGTTAATTACTCTACTGCGGTGCGTGCCTTTATATATCAGAAATGTCCATATATATATATATATATATATATATATATATATATATATATATATATACACACACACTATGCAGTTTTCCATTTGCATTCAATATGTAGGTAAACTCAAATCTGCATCACAATTTACTTATGGGGTTTTCAACTACGATGCTTTATCTTACTACAGTAGTAATCCAAACCACAGCACAAATCTTCTTTAAGAATTGACTAGTCATATCCTTCCAACTAGTATACTTTCAAGAACTAGTATTCATAATAGTAATGAGATGCAGCAAAGATAATCCATTCCGAACTAGTAGAGAGACATTCTAGAAATTCCTAAGTTTGCAGTAGGATGCATTCGATCTTTTTTCCTTAATATTATTTATAACAGATACATTCTATCAAGTATGTAACCATTTAACATTCAATCAGAGAAGGGACAGAAAATAACATATCTGAAATAATACGCTGAAAGACAAAGGGAACAGCCATGTTCCTCCCAACCATAGAACAGGGCAGTCAAACTACTTGCTCGATTCACCCCCTAGCCTTACCATGAATCCATGAGGGAGAACTTGGAAAAGCTTCTTTTCATATATGTTCTACAGCTCCAGCAGTTTTTCCCTTGCCTCACACTCAAGAAGTGTTCATAACAACAAGTAAATCAAAAGTCTCATTTCCCAGCATATTTGGCAGCGTCCTGCCTCCTCTCATATTCTATTTATCGTTTGCCTAGGTCTTTTCCCTCCCTTGGGAATTTTTACAGCTTTCTAAATCCCTGATTTTCAGGGGCTGCCAATGGCCAAATCATTGATTTGCCACTTGTAATAATCAGCCCAGAGGTAGTTCCAACATGTTTCCCACTCATGGAGTCATGGTCAGCTAAATTTAACATGGTTGTTCCATTTGTCCTCCTGCAATCAATATAAAATATTTTGTTTCCATACAAGTGTCATAGTCAAATAATTAGTTGGGTCAAATCAAGTCTCTGCCCAACAATCAAAATAATTAATTACAATTACCAAATTCAAAATTCGAAATTTCCATAAATGGAAAAAAAATTCCAAATTCGAATTTACTAAAAACGGAATAAATTTCTAGCAATTTTAAATTTAAAAAATATTTTATTTTTGGGGATGTCACATGATGTTTGTATGGTAACTAGAAATGAGCATTGAACTTACATACGATCTTACATGAAGTTATGAATATTTTGTTATGTTTTATGAATGATATGTTTTTTATTATGGATAATATAATAAAATTTCTTAGCTCATATGTTTTGAATATAGACAATATAACAATACTTTTAAGAAATAATTTATGTTTCATTCAATGTAACTTGTATTTACGTTTTTTATTAAAAGTAAAAAAGTTATTAAAAAGTGGCATTGAATTTTTAAAGTATATTGTGATATTTTCATGGCATTATGTATTACCTTGTGCTTTGAGTGATAATAGGATTTTAAAGGTAAACATTTAAGGGTTGATTTTATGATTTTGTTTACAGTAAAGATGAGTTATTTTACCACTTTATAAAAATGTATCATTTTCATACCCCAATTTTAGAATGGGTGCTACCGGTAGTAGTACTTTTCAATTTGATGGTTGATTTTGAGGTTTTGGTTTTAATGGTACCAAGTGCTAAAAATACAATTTCAAATTATCTAAAATTTTAACGTTTTGAAAAGAAAAAAAAAATCAAAAAAAAACTTTTTTTGAGGTGTTGATTTTAAGGTTTTTCTGAGCTATTGTCTGAGTATTGAAGACCATGTTTGACAAATGTTGTAATTTTGACCCCGTTTAAAAAAAATGGTGCTACTGGTAGCACCACTTTTTGATTTGGGGGTTGATTTTGATATTTTTTATGCAAAAATATGGGTTTTTTGGGCCAGAGTTCTCATTTTGAGGTCACAGTTCTCATTAAGTTAGTAACTATGTTGTGAATAGAGAGTAGATTCATGGACATTTTTGGAGCATGCAATACATTTTAAAAATTACATGTTGGAGTTCTACTCTTCCTTGTCTGGTGACCTCTACTAGAGTATCATCACCCATGAGGATGGGAAGACCCGTGCATGCAGTAATAGAAGATAAAAAAAAAAATTGTGGCTACCATATGATGGGATGCACCTAAATAGAAGATCCATGCATTGGGATCATAATGAATATCAATTAAATCATGAGAATTACCTCTTTTTCTGGTGGTTGGTCTAGCGACTTCTTCTTGAAATTCTCAGGAATGCAATCCCCAAGATTGTTCTATTGAATTTCCTTCGCCATGAGATATATTGTCTTCTTCATGCATGAGATTCAATATGATATTCATGGTTGTAGTAACCACATTTTGAATTCTCTTTCTTTCCCTTTACACCTTTGGATACAAAGGAATTATCAAAGGGTTTGGAATGTCCTTCCTTCTTTTGTTCATAATGTACCTTTCCCTTTCCTTTATGCTTGGACTTTGTATTTGTTGATGTTAGTGGTAGAATTGGACAAGTAGTTCCACATTGGAGTGTGTATATCATGTGGAAGTCATCAAAAACCTAGTGTGAGTTTACTTTAGTTAAAAGAAATTAATTAAAGTAAAAGTGTATTTTTTATTTTTATTTTTTTTTCGATAGAAGAAATCGCGGGAAACCCTCTGAGTACTTCCCCACATTTCGTGGATGGTAAATGGGGTAAATTGTCAGCCCGATTACTAGCCTAACCCCAAGGGGGAACACGATATTTGAACCTATGACCTCCTTCGTTGGGGATAGCTTCACGTCTGGGTCAAAATCACTTGAGCTAACCCTTGGGACTTAAAGTAAAAGTGTTTTTATTAGTGAATTGAGTTATTTAAGAAACATGCTTAGCATGCATCATGTAATCTAAATCTCAAGTGATATTAGAAATAGAATGTAACTCATGATTATAGAAGAAACTCTAGGGAGAAGGAGGAAGACACTTTTGATGAGAGATCAAAGGGAGAGACTTTTGTGAGATACACTTGTGAGAGACTTTGGTGAGATATCAAGGTCGATAATTTTGGTGAGATGCCAAGGTCAAGGATAGAAAAGAAGGGAACTTTCTAGTGAGAGGAGTGTAGAATCAAAGAAGGATTTTTTCTTACATGAGAGTAAGGAGATCTCACAGGTTGGGTGAATATATTTCATCCAAGAGTTGATGCAGAGAGGGTTGGATCATGAAGGATTGTGACTCAAGATCTTGGATAGGTGGAGAAAGGATTCCATATAGAGATCATACAACTAAAGGAGAAGAGAGAGTAGAGGCAGCCACAAGTGGGTTTTAGAGGAAAAGGGTGCATCGTACAAAAGTGTTCATACATGTTTTCCATACATGTACGTGATTCAAAGTGGATACAGTCGTGTATGTACACGGATCAGCTGAAGGTGAATAACATACACCTTGAAAATCATATTATTTAGGGGTTTTACAATAGAGAATACTTGGCCAAGTTTGTTTGTAGTTTTATTTCTCTTAGTGGGCCATTTTCCCTGTTATGGGAGCCCCGATTTGACCTTAATAGGAGCATCTTGGAACTATTTTTCCTTTTGGGGTTTTTCCAGGGGTAGTTTACCTGAAAATATTAGTGTATTGTGTGTGAGATTTTGGTTTCTTAATTTATGCTTCTGCTACATGTTTAGTTGATTACTCAACTATGCTTTTAGTAGATAAAGTGATTTTATTTTGAGCTAACTATTGGGTGTTGGATAAGGGAATATCAACATGGTAGCAGAGGATACCAATGGTTGTTGGATATTTTCAACAAGGTATCAGAGCATAAACTCTGAAGGGAGGAAACCAAGAGTATAGATCTTAGTGCTATAGCGGGAAAACCCCTCTACGGACTACACAAAGGGTCTAAAGTGTAGGCAAAGCTAACCGTCTAAAGTCTCCTACTTTTTATCACTATCCCAACATTACCCCACAATCATACATAAAAGACAAGAGAGAGGGATCCGGTAGGCCTACCTTAAACTTTGCATCCGATGTCGATCCCTTTGCGCTTGATTGTTTCTTGACTACAAATATCCTCCCAAGGCTGACCTCCATTCATCAAAAGACAAACAAGAAACTACAAGCATGCATTCTACATATGGATTAGTGGGTTAGACATCATAAACAAGAAATGTAAACAAATCATATAAGTTTAAGACGTCATTTGGTGGGATGGAAAAAGTACTTCTTTATATTAATCTCACAAAAGTCACTTACAACATGAGATTGGCACTGCTCCTCGAACTTGGTCCTGGGCTCCTCTTCACCATGCACCAACTACTTCCATGTCTTCTTCTCCTCTTCGGTTCTCTCTTAGGGAAATGGTAAGGGATTTACAATTGGGGAAAAGGGGGATTGATAAAATGGGCAGAGTTTCTTTTCTCTCGTGCTTCTCTTTTGCAATGGGACCCCAACCCCTTCTTTTATAGGCCAAAAGGGATAGTAACGATTGGGGTGACTGGCTATGGGTAGTCAAACGGTTAAGTAACAACCCGGAAACCAGTATCCTATGTAATTTTCCACATTTTGCGATATTATGTGAGTGTACGCGGGCTGTAGTGGCTCAGCAAGCATGTGTACGCGGGAAGTAATGGTGCAAGGTGTGTACACCTTCAAAATGATGGTTTTTAGAAGAGTTGTTCATAAATAGCTTGGTAAAGATAGCAAGTTAGATGGCTTGATGCTAGGTATGCATGGAAAGTGCAATTTAGGGTTATAAAAAATGCCCCCTAATGTGTGAGGTCATAAGAGCATCTTTTGGCCGAAATACATTACAAATATTCACCATTGTACGACGTGAGTGAGCCAAGGGACTGGAGTTTGGGAGGTGTCATCTGCAAAAATAACAATTTGTCTCACCGAGGCGGGCATACCCATGATCGGGATGAAATAAAATCATGGTTGGAAATCAAATACACTGCAAATCCATGTCATATAACTATATAAAGTGTAGTCGCGAGCAATACACAACGGATCTACATCTCAAATCAAAAGATATATATGTATACTATCCATTTTTAAGAAGCCAATGACGCCTGATGGTTGGAGTTGAGGTCTTTAGAGCTCGAGAAACAACTTTGAAATATTCAAAACTCGAGTAGGAGTGGAAAATGAGTGTATGAATTCACTACCCAGAGGTCTTTGACGGCTCGTCGGGAATAGACAAGAGGATCTTGATGATCAGGCATAGAACTTCATTGATTTTGAGCAAGGACTTGATTGGTCTTTCGAGGTGGCCGAGCATGAGGACAAGAAACAAACTGCAGAGGGGTCGACTCAAGTTTAGTAAGACTTCCCTTGGATGAAATCACGATGAAAGATGAGACTCAGGGAGCATGGAATTGACACAATTCCATGATGCAGAAGGCAACGCGAACTCTCCAAATGTTTAGAAGGGTAACCAAACGGAGGAGGACACATCTCTATGTAGCGAGAACAGCTTCCTAATGTCATATTGAATCTTAGAGCTTAATGAACAAACGGAAGGATGTGCTTTGTCCAAGGGCGACTCATTATGTTTTCAGCAAAAAGAAAATACTTTTCCCTTCCTCTTTTTGGGGTATATTTTATTTTTTTGTCTTTTTTCAATAATTTTGGGAAGCTTGAAAAATAATAAAGAATGCTATGTTACAAAGGAGGATCGAGTGTCGCAAACATACCAGTTCCAAGTGCAAGGAACACATTGATGCTTAGAGCAAGGGGACATATGAAAGAAAAGGACACTCGGGAAAAATCCTCCATGGTTCAAGGTGTCAAGACGCAGAGGCAAAGTTATTCAAGGCTTGTGTATAACACATGCTTCAGATGGTTCAATTGAGAGCAACATGGAGCCAGCATTAGGCCAAAGATGCAGGAATGTGAATGCGATTAATAAGGCACAATGATAACATCCTTCGATGTGATTTTAACGAGCCCAGAGAAGGTAAGCTCAACAGTTTTTCATTTTTAGAGAGTCTGAAAAAGCATAAAAGGAGACTCGAGTGGGGTACCTTTTTTGAAGGTAGTCTAGTTGGCTCGAAAAAGGGGTAAACTAGCACCGAACAGACGTCTATTCAAAATCATTTTAACGAGTGTGACAAAGACAATATCACTCGACAATATTTTCATTTTTAAGGAGTCTAAAAAGAGCTTAACTATGGACTCTGTAAGGGATGTTATTCTGGACCAATTTAACGAGTGTGAAGAAACAAGATCACTCGACTATATTTTCAATTTTAGGGAGTCTGAAAAGAGCTTAACTATGGACTCCATGTGGGGTTCCTTTTTCATAATTTTAGTCCCTCGGGCCCGAAAAAGGGTTAAATCTATACCTGAGAATACTCTTCTAGAGAACCGAGGTTCCTAGAGTATACCTTTGTTCGTACTTTTGACCATCCGAACTGAAAAAGGGGTAAACTATCATCAGATAGACGTGCCTTCAAATTTCAGTTTAGCGAGCATGAAGGGAAACAAGATCGCTCGACAATCTTTTCATGTTTAGAGGGTCTGAAAAGGGCTTAAAAGAAGACTCGTTGTGTTTTGGGAGTCCCAAGGGTGAGGTCAAGAGTGATAATGAATCATGCAAATGAGGCTCATACTCATAATCAGGAAAAACTAATAAGGACTCATGAGCCTATAGTCATTAGTGACGACATGGACACCAAAATGCAACTAGGATCTACCTAGGGAATCCATGTATAGGTAGGATCTACCACTAAATTATGACACTTCTAGAGCAAAAGTGAGGGTTTTGTGTCGCAATTCGGTGGGATCGATCCTATGGCAAAGAGAAAAATACAATGAGGTGCAACAAGTGGAGGTGGAACCTATCTTACATGCACAAAGTTGGAAAAATAACTTTTTACCAAAAGACCTTAAAAATCGACCCAACTCTCAAAAATCTTCCCAATACCCAAAGTAACACTTATCGTAACCTCTCGTGAGAAACTCAAGAACGATAGTAAATGATTTTCAAGCTAGAAAAAATGGCAAAAGGGTTCAAAAAATGAAAAAAGGGGGAAAAAAAGTCTATAAATAGAAAGTTGGCAGCTCATTATCACCATTGTAATTTGAGAATTGACCACAAGTCAAAAAACACCCATTTTCCGAAATAGTCGATTCTGGGAGCTTCAGTGGATGAAACGAACTTTCTTTTGGACCAAGTAAGTACATACTAACCTCCCTTGCATTTTCATCTTCCATTTTTTCATTTCTTTTGGTTTTGGGGGGGGGGCGTTGACCTTTAAAGAGGTCGGCCCTTCGTGTATGCGGGTTGTCCAAGCACAACCCATGTGTACACGTGGGAAGAAGAGAAGTTCCCCGCGTGTACATGAAAATGTCCTCAAGACAGCGCGCGTACACCCTCAATAAGTGGGAAAAAAAGTGGAAAGCAAGAATTAACTCTCCATTTCTTTGTGTTTGCAGGATGTATGTACATTGGAGAGAGAGGGAGCATGAGGAAATTGATTTTTTGGTCTCCAAGGACCCTGATGTTATCGTTGTTTTGTCACAATGTGGGTTGCTAAAGTTCTTCCAGTGTCTGTTTATGAGGGCACAACCTAGGTTGCTAAATGCATTGATATATTACTGACATTCTGAAGTAGAGACATTCATGCTCGAGGGGCAATCGTTGACTCCAACGAATGAGGACATTTTCTTTCTGACTGGTCTCTCAAGGAGAGGGGATCCATTCAACTTGTGCACTTTCCCCCCCGGGCCCCACAACATTGAGGAGTTGATTGGACTCCATTACGAGGCTGGTACTGAAAAAGTAGGTTCTCAGGTGCCTATTCATAAGATCAACAACCTATCACTCAAAGTGATAGTTCTACTTATTGGGCGGATCACTGGATCCACAGCTTTACATCAGGCTTCCCGGGTGCACATGCATTGTGTGGTACAATGCTTAAATGCACAGATTTTTTACTAGAGTACCACCATGTTGGATTGCATGAAGAGACAACTGACAGAGTTTCGGATATGGGAGCATCGAAACTTCGGGTTTGGGACCGTTTTGTGTTCCTTTTTCTTCGAGAGGGTACCTAGTATCAGTCCTTGAGAGACTATACGAGGGCATGAGTCCACTCTCCTGGCGCTATGCAGATGGGCGGCATTATTTCCGTGACAGGGTGGAGGGAGGACTATCAAGGCCTTTGATGAGAAATTTTTTTGACTGGTGGTCACAATAGATTCTGGCAGTAGAGGACTACCCCTATGTTGAGATTAACTTTTCCAGAGATCCTGACATGCCTGTACCTCCCATAGCGGAGCGAGGAGAGATGGGTAAGTTTTCTTTTCAAAGTTATTTAATTTTTATATCGTTTTAAATATATCATTTTTTTTTGTATACCATAGTATCTGACACTTATGTATCTATTATGTACAAATGTGGGACTAGTGTGTCCAACAGACTTTTTGAGGACTAGGCGATGTCCTCAACCAGAGGCAGGACCAGCTGGAGCTGTCGGACCAGCAGCAACAGCAGGGGGGCCTCCAACCGGAGAGGCTGAGAGAGTATTGAGGAGGGTAGAGTGGAACCTTACCGCGTTCACTCATACAGTCCCTATGGCAGAGATCAAGGATCTCCCATCATCGATACAACCTCACGTAGTTGGGGTGTCACAGACCTAGGTCCATCTTTTTCGACGTTTGGCAAACTCTTTTGTTCACTATGGCAAGGCCAACAGGCCTCGCCCTTAGCTAGGCTAGACTACTTACGTGCCGAGAGCACCTTTTGTATATTTTTGAGGGCATAAGCCTCGTGACTCTTACTGAACATATTTTTTAGGCGCTTGCACCCACCCATGTACTCTGATATTTTTTGATATATATATGGATATTTTTCATCTTTTTATGTTTTATGGATTACATCTATTTTACAAATGTATTTACATGTGTGTGTGTGTGTGTGTGATTTTTCTTACATGTGTGCAATATGCCAATCTAATACATGATTAGCTAGAGTATATGTGATTTGATTCAATCTCCTAGGAACATGGATATACGTAATGTAATCAAAGCTTCATTTTAAGAGACGCACCCTAAGGAATTGTCGGTGTAGTGTAGGATCGTAAACGCGTTAAACCCCATTTAACTGAGACACAACCAGCTGAGCGTCTAAGTAGACTCGGAGGTGAGAGATACTATGCAACAAAGCGTCATGAAGCAACTCTAAGACTGTGTTGTATTCGGTGACATTTTTTGTGGCGTCACCTAAACAAATACCTCCTGAAGATAGCAACTGGCCCTGAGGTGTGAAAATAACCCAAGATGCAGAACCAAGCCTCTGAGTGTGTTGGATAGCTTCGTCCATGAACCCAACGAACACCTCTAATTCACTTGAGATCTGCCATAGTGAAAAAGATGACATCAAAAATAACACGTCCATAAAACCAAAAATATGAAAAACTAAAAAGAGAATGTGCATGACTATACATATGTTACAAGAAGTCACCCAAGGATACCCACCTACGAGTAATACTTCTTGAGGTAGAGCCCATTTCTAGGCTCCACCAAAGCATTTCCCTCAAAATCCACCAGACGATAAGCACCCTTCTTTATAACCTCCTTCACAATGAAAGGTCTGAACCACATGGGTTTGAACTTTCCTTCCCCAGGGGGTCCTTATCTTGGTCATAGACTAGGACAAGGTCGCCTTTTGAGAAAATCCAAGGATGAATGGACTGATCATACTGACACTTGACTTTATGTTTGTGAGCCTCGTTATCCAAGGTTGCATCCTGATGTTGCTCATCGAGCTGCTCAAGATATAATAAACGCTCTTCAAGCAGTGAAGTGTCTGGAAATAACTGTACTGCCAACTTTAGAGAGGGGATCTAGCACTCTATAGGAAAGACTACTTTAAGCCTGTAAACGAGTTCAAAAGGTGAGAAATTGGTTGCAATCTTAACAATCTTTCGATAGGCCCATAATGTCGAATACAACATCAAATGTCAATTTGACCTGGCCGAATCGATCGTTCGTTGTAAGATAGTCTTAAGGGATTTATTCACAGCTTCCACCTGAACATTCACTTGTGGGTAGTAGGGTGATGAATGTTCTTGMCTCAACCCAAGCTTTGATGTTAAATAGGACATCATTTTATTCTAAAAGTGACTGCGATGGTCAGTGAAAATATCTCTCGGGATGTCGAACCTTTCTATTATTTGGTTAAACAAAAAGAGAGTTATGGTCTCCCCATCATCTTTAAACGTTGGCATAGCTTCAACCCACTTCGTGAAGTAGTCTAATTCTATGATGATATAATAGTGCCCCTTGCAGAAGGAGGGTTTCATGTAGCGTAATCAATCCCCCACTTGGTGAAGGGACCAACTTTGATGACAAGAAACATGGGAGTGGGGTGTGCCCTCATCTTCTGAGAGAAGATCTAACACGGGTGGTACTTCTTGATCAATTCAACACAATATTTGATGAATGTCGGCCAAAAGTAACTGGCTCGTAGAATCTTTTGGGTTGTTGCCAACCTAGACAAATGACCGCCACATGCTCCAGTGTGGAAATTGTTAAGCACAATTTCTGCTTATTCATGGATGATACACCGATGAAGGATGAAATCTACACCTCGATGATACAAACTGTCCTCGAGTATGAGATAGTTTTTGGCCTAATGACGTATACGGCAACGCTCATCACGAGAAGTAGAGGTAGGGCACTTCAAAGTCTAGAGATAGACTTGTATATCTCTATACCAGGGGTCCGAAGGCGTGATCAGAAACATGTATCCTTTTATAGGTGAGTCTTCGGCTATAACATCACCTGATTCGACCGGAAGTTATGAAATGAGTTCCACAAATACCAATGACTTTTTGGATTTCGCGGAAACAAAATCCAAGTCGAATTCCTGGAGGATAACTATCCATCTACTGATCTTTCCACCAATTACCCTTCATGTCAACA
>JASDQU010104200.1:73099-99656 GCA_032191745.1 Picea mariana | reverse complement strand
TCAATAAAATAGAATAAGGCGGATGTAAGAAGACCTAATAGAAGCTTCCGCTTCTAGAAGGATCTTCCTCTAGATGCTTCTCTTAATAGACATATTTAGTATAAATAAGAGTCAAGGGTATGAAAACCCTAGCTTGGAGATTATTGTAACAGAGCGCTGCTCGACTGGAGGTTTCCCCCTCAAAGAGGCCTGTGAACATTGCTTTCTGAATCAAGTGCTTTTCTATTGCTATTTCACATATTATTTCTGTGTATTGTGAAGATTATGCTGGATATTTTACTGTTATTCTACCATTTCTAGCTTTTTATTTCTGTTCTAGATATTTTATATATCTGGTATCTTGCAGACTCTCAGTACCCTTGGAGGTTGATCCCATGAAAGCGAGGATTGCTTGCACCGAGAAGGGATATTATGTGGAGGTCGGGGTAACTTCTTCTCACTTCTTTGATGATGGCTTGATATCTCATTTTCATAAGATCCTTAAATCTATTGTTTCTTGGTTGATTTCTTTTAGTTTTCATAGGAGTGTGCTTCTTTGTCTTTCATAGTCGGCCTTAGGATCATATTTGTTTTTTTCACGATATACAAGGTATGGAACCTGACCCTCATGAACGAAAAAATAATATTTCTTACGAAGCAATGATCGCAGATCACACTTCTAAAACTGGGAGCGTCACTCCTGGAAGTGGCCATCACGTTGAAGAATTGGTCCCAACCTTCGTAGAAATCTTGGGATTTTTGTGAATCCTTCATTTATTGATCCACTTGGCCAACCACTCTTTTATCCACCATCCACGAGATATGATGATTCTTATTCTTTTTATCTCTTACCTCCTGGTTCCGTCACTATGCCATCCTTTGATATGAACCCATTGATTTTTTGTTTTCCTGAAGGATTTGGGAATTCAACTTTTTACACAAATCCCATAGTTGGTATTTTTGGTGCTTATTCTTTACTGAAAACATCCGTGACCCAAGTAACCTTGACTCAACCACTTTCACATTCATCTCCTCTTGCACATGAGTCAGGTAATATTCTTGTTTTTTTTTATTCCACACATGCACACACCAAGTTATTTACTTGGTCGTCCCATAGGTCAAATGGCCAACAATAAAGTCATTCACAAAACCATGGTTACACAATATACTCAACCTGCTATAGCAGTAAAACCCCTCTACGGACTACACAAAGGGTCTAAAGTGTAGGCAGAGCTAACCGTCTAAAGTCTCCTACTTTTTATCACTATCCCAACATTACCCCACAATCATACATAAACGACAAGAGAGAGGGATCTGGTAGGCCTACCTTAAACTCCACGTCTAGTGTCAATCCCTTTGCGCTTGGTTGTTTTCTGACTACAAATCTCCTCCCAAGGTTGACCTGCATTCATCAAAATACAAACAAGAAACTACAAGCATGCATTCAACATATAGATTAGTGGGTTAGACATCATAAACAAGAAATGTAAACAAATCATATAAGTTTAAGATGTCATTTGACGGGACGGAAAAGGTACTTCTTTATATTAATCTCACAAAAGTCACTTACAACATGAGACCGACACTGCTCCTCGAACTTGGTCCTGGGATCCTCTTTACCATGCACCAACTGCTTCCACGTCTTCTTCTCCTCTTCAGTTCTCTCGTAAGGAAATAGTAAGGGATTTAAAATTGAGGCAAAGGGGGATTGATAAAATGGGCAGAGTTTCTTTTCTCTCATGCTTCTCCTTGCAATGGGACCCCAACCCCTTCTTTTATAGGTCAAAAGAGATAGTAACTAGCTATGGGTGGTCAAACGGTTAAGTAATGGCCCGCAAACCAGTATCCAATGCAAATTTACTTTTTTCGCGATATTCTATGAGTGTACGCAGGTTGTAGTGGCTCAACAAGTGTGTGTACATGGGCAGTAATGGTGTAGGGAATGTACACCTTCAAAACAATGGATTTTAGAAGATATTTTCAGTGATGGCTTGGGAAAGATAGCAAGTTTAGATGGCCTAATGCCAGGTATGCATGTCTAGTGCAATTTAGGGTTATAACAAATGCCCCCTAATGTGTGAGGTGAGAAGAGTATTTGATGGCCGAAATACATTACAAATATTCACCACTGTATGACGTGAGTGAGCCCAGGGACCGGAGTTTAGGAAGTGCCATCTGCAAAAATAACAATTTGTCTCACCGAGGCAGGTATACCCATTCTCGGTATGAAATAAAATCATGGCTTCCAATCAAATACACTGCAGATCCATGTCATATAACTATATAAAGTGTAGCCGCAAGTAGTACACAATGTATCTACATCTCAAAAATCAAAAGATATACATGTACAATATCCATTTTCAAGAAGCTAATGACGCCCAATGGATGGAGATGAGGTCTTCAGATCTCGAGCAACAACTTCAAAATATTCAAAACATGGGTAGGAGTGTAATATGAGTGTACAAATTCACTACGTAGAGGTCTTCGACAGCTTGTCGGGAACATACGAGAGGATATTGATGATCATCCATAGAAATTCAATGATTTTTGAGCAAGGAATTGATTGGTCATTCGGGGTGGCCGGGCATGAGGACAAGAGACAAACTGCAGAAGGGACGACTCAAGTTTAGTAAGACTTCCCTTGGACAAAAGCACGACAAAAGATGAGACTCAGGGAGCTTGACATTAACACAAGTTCATGATGTAGGAGGTAACACAAACTCTCCAAATGTTTGAAAGGATAACCAAACGGAAGAGAACACAACTCTATGTAGCGAGAACAGCTTCCTAAGGTCATATTGCATCGTAGATCTTGACGAACAAACATAAGGATGTGCTTTGTCCAAGGGCGACTCATTGTGATATCAACAAAAACAAAATACTTTTCCCTTCCTCTTTTTGGGGTATATTTGATTTTTTTGTCTTTTTCAATAATTTTGGGAAGCTTGAAAAAGAATAAAGAATGATACATTACAAAGGAGGATTGAGTGTCACAGACATACTAGTTCCAAGCGCAAGGAACACATTGGTGGTCAGAGCATGGGGACATATGCAGGAAAAGGACACTCGGGAAAAATCCTCCATGGGTCATGGTGTCAAGACGCAAAGGCAAAGTGCTACAAGGCTTGCATATAAGGCATGCTTTAGATGGTTCAGTTGAGAGCAACATGGAGCCGACATTAAGCCAAATACGAAGGAATGCAAATGCAATTAATAAGACACAATGATAATGTCCTTCGATGTGATTTTAACAAGCTCAGAGAGGGTAAGCTCGATGGTTTTTCATTTTTAGAGAGTCCACTGGGGTACCTTTTTCGAAGGTAGTCAGTTCGGCTCGAAAAAGGGGTAAACTAGCACCGACAGATGTCTATTCAAAATCATTTTAATGAGTGTGAAAAAGACAATATCACTCGACAATCTTTTCATATTTAAGGAGTCTAAAAAGAGCTTAACTATGGACTCCGTGAGGGGTTTTCTTCTTCGCCAATTTAATGAGTGTGAAGAAACGAGATCACTCGTCTATATTTTCAATTTTAGGGAGTCTAGAAAGAGGTTAACTATGGACTCTGTGGGGGGTTCCTTTTTCATAAGTTTAGTCCCTCAGGCCCAAAAAATGGTTAAATCTATACCTGAGAATACTCTTCTAGAGAACCGAGGCTCCTAGAGTATACCTTTGTTCGTACTTTTGACCATTTGGACTGAAAAAGGGGTAAACTACCGCCGGACAGACATGCCTTCAAATTTAATTTTAGCGAGCGTGAAGGGAAACAAGATCGCTCAACAATCTTTTCATATTTAGAGGGTCTAAAAAGGTCTTAAAAGAAGACCCGTTGTGTTTTGGGAGTCTCGAGGGTGAGGTCAAGAGTGATAATGAATCATGCAAATGAGGCTCAAACTTATAATCAGGAAAAACTAATAAGGACTCCCGAGCCTATAGTCATTAGTGATGCCATGGACACCAAAATTTAACCAGGATCTACCTAGGGCATCCATGTGAAGGTAGGCTCTACCACTAAATTACGACAATTCTAAAGTAGGTGTGAGGGTTCCGTGTCGCATTTCGGTGGGATCGATCCTATGGCAAAGAGAAAAAGACAATGAGGTGCAACAAGTGGAGGTGGGATCCTATCTTACATGCACAAAGTTGAAAAAATGAATTTTTACCAAAAGACCTTTAAAAATGACCCAACTCTCAAAAATATTCCCAAATACCCAAAGTAACGCCTATTGTAACATCCACCAAGAAGCTCAAGAACCATAGTAAATGATTTTCAAGCTAGAAAAAATGACAAAAGGGTCCAAAAAATGACAAAATGGGGCTAAAAAGTCTACAAATAGAAAGTTGCCAGCTCATTATCACCATTGTAATTTTAGAATTGACCAAAAGTCAAAAAACACCCCTTTTCCAAAATAGTTGATTCCAGGAGCTTCAATGGACGAAACAAACTTCTGTTTGGACCAAGTAAGTGCATACTAACCTCTCCTGCATTTCCATCTTTCCTTTTTGAATTTGTTTTTATTTTTTGGGGGGCACTGACCTTTAAAGAGGTTGGCCCTACATGTACGTGGGATGTCCAAGCACAATCCATGTGTACACGCGGATAGAAGATAAACTGCCCGCTTGCACACGTGTCTGTCCCCAAGACAACCCACATACACCCTCAAATAAGTGGAAATTTTTTGAAAATGCAAGAGTTAAATCTCCATTCACTTGTTTTTTGCAGGATGTATGTGCATTGGAGAGAGAGGGAGCATGAGAGCATTGATTTTTTGGTCTCTGAGGACCCTGCTTCTATCGCTGTTTTTTCACAATACAGGTTGCTAAAGTTTTTTCAGTGTCCATTTATGAGGGCACAACCCAGGCTGCTAAATGCATTGATAGATTACTGGCATCCTGACACAGAGGCATTCATGCTCGAGGGGCAGTCGTTGACTCCAATGACTGAGGACATTTAATTTTTGAATGGTCTCTTGAGAAGAGGGGATCCAGTCAACTTACGCACTTTCCCCCTTGAGCCTGACAACATTGAGGAGTTAATTGGATTCCATTGCGAGGCTGGTATTGAGAAAGTAGGTTCTTAGGTGCCTATACATAAGATCAGCAACCTATCACTCAAAGTGATAGTTCTACTTATTAGGTGGATCACTGGATCCGCAACTTTACATCAAGCTTCCCGGGTGCACATGCATTGTGCGGTAGAGTTCTTAAATGCATGGATTTTCGACTGGAGTACCACCATGCTAGATTGCATGAAGAGACAACTGATAGAGTGTTGGATACGGGAGCACCGAAACTTTGGGTTTGGAACCATTTTGTGCTCCTTTTTCTTCGAGAGGGTACCCAATCTAAGTCCTCGAAAGACTATATGAGGGCATAAGGCCTCCCTCCTAGTGCTATGCATATTGGTGGAAATGTTTCCGTGACAAGGGGGAGGAAGGACCATTGAGGCCTTTGACGATAATTTTTTTGACTGGTGGTCACAAAATATTCCAGCGATAGAGGACTACCCCTATGTTGGGATTGATTTTTCTAGGAACCTTGACATGCCTGTACCTCCCGGAGTGGAGTGAGGAGAGATGGGTAAGTTTTCTTTTCAAAGTTATTTAATTTTTATGACGTTTTATATATATCATTTTTTTTTGTATACCAAAGTATCTGACACTTACGTATCTGTTATGTATAGATGTGGGAATAGTGTTTCCAACAGACTTCTCGAGGACTAGGCAGCGTCCTCGACCAGAGGTAGGACCAGCTGGATCCATCGGACTAGCAACAACAGCAGGGGGGCCTCCAGCCAGAGACGTTGAGAGAGTATTGAGACGGGTAGAGCAAAACCTTACCGCGCTCACTCGTATAGTCCCTGTGGAAAAGATCAAGGATATCCCACCGTCGATGCAACCTCACGTAGTTAGGGTGCCACAGACCTGGGTCCATCTCTTTCATCATTTGGTGAACGCTATTGTTCACTACGGCACAGCCAACAGGATCCACCCTTAGCTATGCTGGACTACTTATGTGCCGAGAGAACCTTTTGTATATTTTTTAGGGCATAAACCTCGTGACTCTGAATGGACATATTTTTGAGGCATTTATGCCCACCCATGTACTCTGATATTTTTTGATATATATATGGATCTTTTTCATCTTTTTATGTCTTATGGATTACATCTATTTTACAAATGTATTTACATGTGCACGTGTGTGATTTTTCTTACATGTGTGCAATATGCCAATCTAATACATGATTAGCTAGAGTATCTGTGATTTGATTCAATCTCCTAGGAACATGGATATACGTAATGTAATCAAAGATTCGTTCTAAGAGACGTACCCTAAGGAATCGTCGGTGTAGTGTAGGATCGTAAACACGGTAAACCCCATTTAACTGAGACACAACCAGTTGAGCGTCTAAGTAGACTCGGAGGTTAGAGATACCATGCAACAAAGTGTCATGAAGAAACTCCAAGAATGCACTATATTCAAAGACATTGTTTGTGGTGTCACCTAAACAGATACCTCCTGAAGATAGCAACTAGCCCTGAGGTGTGAAAATTACCCAAGCTGTGAAAGCAAGCCTCCAAGTGTGTCGACTAGCGTCATCCATGAACCCAACAAACACCTCTGATTCACTTGACACCTGCCACAGTGAAAAAGATGACATCAAAAATGACAAGTCCATAAAACAAAAGAAGAAAACTAAAAAGAGAATGTGCATGACTATACATATGTTACAAGAAGTCACCCAAGGAGACCCACCTACGAGTAATACTTCTTGAGGTAGAGCCCATTTCTAGGCTCTGCCAAAGAATTTCCCTCAAAGTCCACAAGACGATAAGCACCCTTCTTTAGAACCTCCTTCACGATGAAAGGTCTGAACCACATGGGTTTGAACTTGCCTGCCCGCAGGGGGTCCTTATCTTGGTCATAGACTAGGACAAGGTCACCTTCAAAGAAAATCTGAGGATGGACGGACCGATCATACCGACACTTGACTTTTTGTTTGTGAGCCTTGTTGGCCAAGGCTGCATCTCGACGCTGCTCATTGAGCTGCTCAAGATATAATAAACGCTCTTCAAGCGGTGAAGTGTTTGGTAATAACTGTACTACCAACTTTAGAGAGGGGATCTGACACTCTATAGGCAAGACTGTTTCCAACCCGTAAATGAGTTGAAAATGTTAGAAACTGGTTGCATCTTAATAGACGTTCGGTAGGCCCATAATGTTCAATACAACATCAAATTCCAATTTGACCTGGCCAAAACGATCGTTCGCTGTAAGATAGTATTAAGGGTTTTATTCATAGCTTCCACCTGACCATTCACTTGTGGGTAGTAGGGTGATGAATGTTCTTTCCTCAACCCAAGCTTTGATGTTAACTAAGACATCATTTTTCTCTTGAAGTGACTTCCATGGTCAGTGACAATCTCTCTCAGGATGTCGAACATTGCTATTATCTGGTTAAACAAAAAGAGAGTTGTGGTCTCTCCATCATCTTTAAATGTTGGCATAGATTCAACCCACTTCGTGAAGTAGTCTATTGCTACGATGATATAATGGTGCCCCCTTGTGGAAAGAGGGTTGCATGTAGTGTAATCAATCCCCCACTTAGTGAAGGGACCAACTATGATGACGGGAAAGATGGGAGCGGGGTGTGCCCTCATTTTCCGAGAGAAGATTCAAACAATCTACAACTCAATATTTGATTAACATCGACCAAATTAACTGGCTCATATAATCTTTTGGGTTGTTTCCAACCCAAACAAATGACCGCCCCATGCTCCAGTGTGGCAATCATTAAGCACAATTTCCACTTCTTCATGGGTGAGACACCAACGAAGGATGAAATCTACAACCCAAAGATACAGAGTGTCCTCGAGTATGAGATAGTTTTTGGCCTGATGGCCTATACGGTGACGCTCATCACGAGAAACAGAGGTAGGGAACTTCAAAGTATGGAGATAGACTAGTATATCTCCGTACTAGGGGTCTGAAGATGCGATCAGAAACATGTCTCCTTTGATAGGCGACTCTTTGGGTATAACATCACCTTATTCGATTAGAAGTTCCCAAATAATTTCTGCAAAGACCAATGAATTTTTGGACTTCACCGAAAGAAAATCCAAGTCGAATTCCTGGAGGATAACTATCCATCTACTAATATTTCTACCAATTACACATCATGTCAACACATATTGAAACAGATTCACAATGACAATGACAATGGTATTGAGAAACAAGATGTAATGACAGAACCGTTGGATGACATGAACTGCTACCAACACAAGTTTTTCAATGTGGGAATAATTGAGTTCCAGTCCAACCAGGCCCCGACTCAGGTAATAAATCACATATTCTGAGAGAAAATCATCATCCTAAACCAAGACCATACCGATGGTCGACTCCGCAGTGTCCAAGTACAATAAGAAATATTTATTACAATTGGGTGGCCGAAGAAGAGGGGTAGATGTGAGGGCGCATTTAAACACTTCGAAAGAGTGTTGAGCAGCTTCGTCCCAATGAAAAGGAACGTCCTTCTTCAGTAAATGCAAAAACCCTTTGTGATATCGACATAGTTTGCGATGAAACATCGTAAAAAGTTCTCTTTTCCCTGTAAACTTTGAAGTTGAGGGATTGTGCACAGCGGAGGAAACTAAACTATTGACTCAACCTTTATAGGATAGACCATGATCCCTGTTGATGAAACTATGAAACCAAGCAGACGACTCGATGTGACACAAAAACTACATTTGTTTGGATTCAAGGGATATAGTAGTAGCAACATCGCTCAAAGATGAGTCAGAGGGGTACGGGATGATCATCTCTCTTGAGAGATCATGACGCTAAATCATTGAGATAAGCCTCGACTATGTGTTTGAGGTCATGGAAAGCAAAATACATGGCCCATTGAAACATAGCTCCAACACTTTTCAGACCAAAAGGCATCTTCCTATACGAGAATGTACCCCACGGATAGATGAAAGCGGTTTTGTGTTGGTCTTTGGGGTTGATCTGTATCTGATTGTATCCCGAAAAACCATCCATGAAAGAAAAGGCTTCGTACCCTGCGCATTCATTGATTATTCGGTCAATAAATGGTGTGGGGAAATTATCCTTTGGACAGGCCTTGTTCAAATAATGGAAGTCCGTACATACATGAATCGTACCCTATTTTTTGTCTACTGGAATGGGATTTGACACCCATTGAGTCAATTGGACAGGGTAGATGAAACCAACTTGGAGTAGTTTCTCGACTTCAGCCTTAATAAATTCTTCTTTCTTAGGACTGATTAGATGAAGCTTCTGCCAGATCGTCTTAGCATTAGGATATGTCGTGATTTCATGTTCGACGATTCTTGGATCTATGCCTGGTATTTCCTCATACGACCCAACAAACACGTCACAAAATTCTTTAAATAAATCTATGTATATTTGAATCTCCTCGGGGGAGTAGTCCGCTCCAGCGAATATATTCTCCATGACCCCAGGGATTCTGGAGATATAGGTATTTATCATTTGAGTAATGGTTTCCATATTTCCTTCAGCGTAAACATCGTGCGTAGCTAAAGGATTGATAGGACAAGCCTTATCTCCAATCATAGTCAGAGTGAATTCACCTGCTTCAATTCTTCTTAACTATGGGAGGAAGTAATATCTGTGATGAAGGTCATCCTAAGGTCTGTCTGGACTAGTCATTGCCTCAACAATCGCCTCGTCTGAGGGCAAGACTAAGTCTAAAGAATCAATATCATCAAGGGAACCTTGAGCCCATGTAGGCTCAAGAACCGGATCCAACTTTTGTGCAGGAGTCAGATCAGGGTCAGTGGAAGGTTGATGAACTATAGAGTACACAACTTCTGCCATGGTCAAAGACATGGCAATGCCATGGTGCCCTGTCCCTTCCATCATGGATGATGGGGAAGGAAGAGTCCACGGATCATTAAATTAAGTTGTGTGAAATGACGATATTTGAAAGATTTCGGCCCTAGGTTGGTTGGGGCAGCCGATATGTAATGGACATTGTGATGCAAGAGAATCGTTAGCAACCAAGCGAGCATGAAGGCGAAATCCAGCTGGGAAAAGTGCCAACACATTTTTTCACGTTTTGAAAGATTAAGAGGCAGATATTAATGTAGTAGCTAGAAGTGTACTTGCATTTATATCTGGCTGTTGTAAACAGATCGTGAGTGATTTTCTCTCATCTGTCAATGTAAAAGGCATTTAATCCCAGTTAATGAAAGTGGGTAGATTTGAATTATAGATTAGACAATTTAGAAGAGCGGGAGGGAAAATGGATATAGATACCCTAGTCTTTGTATTATTGTATCATTAGCACATATAGAAGAGGAGAGCTTTAGAAGAGAGTTGTAGAGGAGAACCCATGTACAGAAGCTTGAATTAATATAAGAATCTTTGAATCAGATTCATGGTGTTATGATTCTTTTTGTGCATATATGTTGAATGGTGCTTACAATCGTTTGATTCTCTCTGTTATGCATTTGTTATGATGCTAGGCTGTGTATGTATGATTTAATGTTGAATGTTTGAAATCTGAGAGAGAAAGAGAATGAGTTTCAATTGTTTCTCTTCTTGAGTGAGAGTTCCTGCAAGGAGTGAAGTGAAAACATCTGCAAGGTGTGCATTGACAAAGGTTTAGAGTTTTATCTCTGAAAGCTCAGGGGGGATACCGTTGTTCTCACTCCAGCAGAAGTGTAAGTGGAGCACAGGAGTTGTGCAAGGTATGTGCAGGATAGTTGAAGCCTTATAACTTATTAACTAAGGTTGAAGAGAGAAAGATTAATGTTGCAGAAGGTGCACAGAGTCGAAGAATCAAATAATTTGGAGTATTTGAAAGTTTGCCGCAATGAGTGCGTGCAGGAGTCCTTTTAGAGACTCGAGTTTACAAGTAAAATATCAGGAGGGATAACACCTTTGAACACTTCAAAGGAGGATGGAGATCGAAATACTTCAAAGGGAGACGAGGGTCGAAGTCATCCAGCATAAGTAAAGTTCAGAAGGGAGAACACCAGTTCATCTCACAGAAGTCATAGAGGAGTGAATCGGACGGTCGAAATTCTCCGTGGAGAACTCACGAAGTCGCGAAGACCATAGGATCTAGAGAAGCTGCAAGGTGGATAGAGGTTGGACGAACCCACCACTTTGGTTTCAAGAATCAACGAGGACCGTCGATCGTGGTCAGTTTGGGTCGTAAGTCGGGGTTCGTGAGTTTGGAGGTGGAAGACCAAACTCTTGGAGTCGTGAAGTTTCTAGTTGTGAGAAGTGGAGGAAGATATCCAGACCATTGGATCCAGCCATAGAAGAACCGTTGGATTAGAGCCCTGTGGAGCTATCGCATATCGAGAGCTCGGGGGTTGGGAGGAATCATTTTCAATTGCAGAAGTTGCGAAGTGGCAAGAGCCGAGAACTTGTGCGAATGCGTGGCACATCTGTCAGGTGGGGACCGCAAGGGTGACAGGTGGCATGTACTCATGCATCGAGGGGTCAACCCATAGTTTCCCTATCGTATCTCGGGATTTCGAAAAGGGGGAGCACGAAGGCTCTACACTCCAACTTGCGAGATTTTTAGTTACGAGAAGTGCGAAAAGGAAGTCAAACCACCGCTGACTATTGCATCTCAGGGTTTCATAGAAGAAGAGCACAAGAGCTCAACGCTTCAACTCACGATATTGTGAGTTGTGAGAAGTATTCAAAGGGAAGTCAACCATCGCCTCTCGAGATTTTGCAAGGGGAGAGTGCCAAGGTTTGACACTCCAACTCATGAGGTCGCGAGTTACGAGAGGTGCTAGTGCTTATCCCTAGCCAACAATCATGCATGAAGGGCGCTAACGAAGAAGGAGCTATACCCGTATTGTGATCTAGGGCATCGAAGGTTGGAAAAAGAGACATTGAGGGTCTTCGACTCGCGAACTTCCGAGTTGCGAGAGACATCTGTGTAAAGACCAGATCCTGGTCCTATAGGAGTGTAAGGCTCATGCCTGGAGTTAATCTACATAGGGAAAGTTTTACAAAGGACCCGTGGATTCGCTGGACATTCCAACAAAAACAAAGGAGCTGCTTCGGCCCAAGGGAATTTGGAACGATCCTGAGCGGATCTCGGCCCGAGGGTTCTGGGGTCTGCGTCAAGTGTGGTATCAGATCTTGACTCTATTTGTATATTGTAGGCAGAGGAAGCGAGAAGGGAAAGAATACTCTGATACACATCAATTGTGGTATTAGATCTTAGAAAATTTTCTTTTCTTGCTGTAGCAGAGAAAAGAGGAACATTTTACAACCATGCCGCCGAGGAGAAGAGATAGACAAATTCCTGATACAACAGTGGAAAGAGAAATGTGCAAATTACGTGCTAGGATTGATTCTATGGAGACAACATAGAGGCGCACAGTCGACGCTGGGGATATCAGCAAGGCCGAAAGTGAAAATGAAATTGGAAACGAAGAAGTTGCAGTCGAGGATGCTGTGGATGAATGCCTATTCAGGGTTGTTGCAAGGATAGGTGCCAGAGAAAAAATGGACATTCCAGTATATGAAGGAAACCTGGATGTTGAAGAGCTTATAGAATGGATTAGATCTTTGGATAAATATTTTGACTATGAGGATGTCGAGGAAGATAAGAAAGTCAAACATGCCATCACTAGACTTAAAGGACATGCAACATTGTGGTGGGATGAACTGCAGGCTGACAGACACTGCAAGGGCAAGTAGAAAATCAAGAGCTGGGATAGAATGGTTGCAAAGATGAAAGCCAAATTCATACCCAAGGATGATTAAATCACTCTGTTTCAGAGGATGCATAATTTGAGACAGAAGCTGATGTCAGTGAAAGAATACACTGAAGAGTTCTACAAGATAAACATCAGAGCAAGTCATTGGGAAAACGATGATGAAAAGGTGTCAAGGTACATGAATGGTCTGTGATATGACATTCAAGATGAGATGAGCATGATAACCCTTCGGAATGTGGAGGATGCTTATCATATGGCTCTGAAAGCTAAAGAGAAGTTGAGTCGAAAGCAAGGTCAAAGAGGCTGAGGTAGAAGTCAAGCCAGAGGCAAGCAATTGCCCAAGACAGAACTCAGAAATCTAAAGAAGAAGGGAAGAAACCTCAAACTCAACTTGACAGAGGGGGAAGCTCACAGAGAGGACATTATGCTGATAGAAATACTTTTCCTCAAGCCAGAGGAAGAGGAAGAGACAGAGGTGGTGAAATAAAATTCTTTGTCTGTGGAAAGATCAGACATAAATCCTATGAGTTTCCAGATAAAAAGAAATATGGTGGTGAGACTCACATTGCCGAATCTCAAGGATGAAATGTTGAGGTAGAAGAAGCTGAGGGTGGAAGATCCTTAATGATGAGGAAAGTTCTCTTGAAGCCAAAGAAGGAGGCAGAGAACCCAGCCCAAAGAAACAATATGTTTCAAACTGCTTGCAAAACCAAAGACAGGGTATGTAAGGTCATAGTGGACAGTCGTAGCATAAAAAATCTTGTATCTACAAAGATGGTAGAAAAGCTGGAGTTGGAGACTGTTGAATATCCAAGCCCATACAGAGTTTCGTGGCTACAAAAAAGACATCAGGTAAATGTCACTAAACAATCTTTAGTTGAATTTAAAATAGGAGGATATAAGGATGAAATATTATGTTATGTCATTCCCATGGATGTTTGTCATCTATTTCTGGGTAGACCGTGGAAATATGATAGAAACGTGGTTCATGATGGGAGAAAGAACACGTACACCCTGGAGAAAAATGGTAGGATGCACATGTTGCTGCCGATTAAAAACCAAGAAGTGAAACCAAAGATGAGAAACACTGTACTTCTCATGAGTGGGAAGGAACTTCTTAATGAGGTTAATAAGAAGGAAGACACACAATTTATTGTGTTCAGTGAGCCTAAAATTGTTTTGACCAGTACAAGAGTGTATGATTTACCAGAGGAAATCTAGAAGTTGGTGGAAGAGTTCGCTGATATAGTAGTGGACGAACTACCTTGTTCATTGCCACCTATCAGGAGTATAAGTCATCACATTGATCTTATACTTGGATCCAGTTTACCAAACAAAGCAACGTACAGGTTGACACCGCGGGAGAATGAAGAAGTCAAGAGACAGGTCCAGGATTTGATGGACAAAGGATTGGTTAGAGAGAGCTTGAGTCCATGTGATGTTCCAACAATGCTCAGCCCAAAGAAAGATGGAGGCTGGAGGATGTGTACAGACTCAATGAAAATCAATAAGATTACCATCAGATACAAATTTCCATTGCCAAGGATGGACGACTTGATGGATTGCTTGAGTGGAGAATTTTTTTTTTCAAAAATTGATTTAAAAATCGGGTATCATCAAATTCGTATGAGAGAAGGTGATGAATGGAAGACAACATTCAAGATGAATGAAGGGATGTATGAATGGATTGTGTTGCCATTTGGCTTAACAAATGCACCTAGTACTTTCATGAGATTGATGAACGAAGCCCTGAAGGATTTCATTGGGAAATTCGTTATCGTATATCTTGATGATATACTGATTTTCAGCAAGACAGAAGGAGAACACTTGAACCAATTAGCTACAGTGATGAGGAGATTACAGCAAGAGAAATTGTTGATAAACATGAAGAAATCATCATTTATGAGGACATAACTCATTTATTTGGGTTTTGTTATCTTTGCAAATGAGCTGAAGATGGATTTGGATAAGGTAGAAGCGATTAAGAATTGGCCATCACCGAAAGGTGTGTTTGAAGTTCGAAGCTTCCATGGTTTAGCTAGTTTCTATAGGAAATTCATCCGAAATTTCAGTGGGATTAGCGCATCGATGATGGATACGGTGAAGAAAAGACATAAATATTTTCATTGGACATAGGAAGCAGAGAAAAGTTTCAACCTATTGAAGAAGAAGATCACAGAGAAACCAATTCTGGTGTTTCCAGACTTTAGCAAGATGTTCCAGGTCAAGTGTGACGCTAGTGGATTTTCAATTGGAGTGGTCTTGAGCCAAGATGATAGGCTGGTCGCATATTTTAGTGAAAAACTGAATGAAGTGAAGGTCAAATACTCAACATATGACAAAGAATTCTATGCAGTCATACAAGCATTGAAGAAATGGAGACACTATTTGGTTCCTAAAGAGTTTGTTTTGTACAGAGATAATCAGGCTTTGCAATTTGTGACTCAGCAGGACAAGTTGAACCAAAATCATGCTAAATGGGTTGAATACATGCAGAAATTTACTTTTGTAATTAAACATATTTCTGGAACTGCTAACAAAGTTGTTGATGCTTTGAGCAAGAAATGTTTTCTTATGCAGGAATTCAGAGTCAAGACTTTAGGTTTTGATAACCTTAAAGAAATGTACAAGGATGACCCAGATTTTAAGGAAGCATATGAGGCATCTGAGAATCCAGTTCTTAGGGACAGAAGCCAATGGACCGAATATATGATCCAATATGGATTATTATTCAGGGGCAATCAACTATGTATTCGAAAATGCTCCATGAGGGAGAACTTGCTGAAGGAAAAACACAGTGGAGGATTGGCTGGACACTTCGGTCATGATAAGACATTCTCAAAGTTGAATGGCTCATATTTTTGGCCAGGTATGAGGAAAGATGTTAAGAAATTTGTGGACAGATGAAGGATTTGTCAACACACAAAAGGGAAAAGGCAGAACATAGAGTTATATCAGCCATTACCCATACTAGAAAAGCCCTGGGATGCAGTGAGCATGGATTTTGTATTAGGGATGCCAAGGACACAAAGAGGATTTGATTCAATCTTTGTGGTGGTAGACAGAGTTTCAAAGATGGCACATTTCATACCATGCCAGAAAACCAGTGACACAACTCATATTGCGAACTTGTTTTTCAAAGAAGTCGTCAGACTTCATGGTTTTCCAAGGAGTATTGTTTCAGATCGGGATACCAAGTTCGTGGGACATTTTTGGAGGACTTTATGGAAGAAGTCGGGACAAGTTTATATTTTAGCTCAGCGTATCATCCTCAAACGGATGGGTAGATAGAAGTTGTGAACATGAGTTTTGGGGATTTGTTGAGGAGCTTAGTGACTGAACACCACAGTCAGTGGGATCACATTCTGCCACAGGAGGAATTTTCTTATAATGATTCGATCAATAGAAGCATAGGGCAGAGTCCATTCCAAATTGTATATGGAATGCAGCCCAGGGGAGTTTTTGAATTGAAGGATTCAAAACGAAATGAATTCAGGAGTTCTAGTGCAGAGGACTTTGCAGAAGCAATGAAGGAGCTTCACAGCCGAATCAAGAAGCGATTGCAGAGTTCAAGCCAAGACTATAAGCACATAGTAGATCAACACAGGCAAGAACTTCAATTTGAATTTGGTGATTTGGTTCTTGTACATCTGAGGAAAGAAAGGTTCCCAAGGGGAACATATAACAAACTGAAAATGAAAAAGATTGGACCATGAAAGGTCGTGAAGAAATTTGGGCCAACGCATATGAGATTGAATTACCTGATGGGATCGAAATTTCACCGATATTCAATGTTGCGGATTTGTACCCTTACAAAGCAGGAGAAGAGGATGAATAGACAGAGTTTCAGTGGACCAAACAAATTCCTGTAGCTAAAAATCCACAAATGGAAAGTATAATTGATAAGAGGGTCAGCAGGAAGACCTGGAGGAAAATGTATTTTGAATACTTGGTCAAATGGAAGGGACATCCAATTGAAGATGCTAGTTTGGAGGATGAAGAATAAATTCATAAGCATGGACAGAACGTGCAAGATCTCATGAACAGGAGTTCATGAAAATTTTCAAGCGAAGGAGTATGATGCAGGAGCATTGTCAGCATCCAAGTGAGCATGAAGGCGGAAGCCAACTGAGAAAAGCAACAACACATTTTTTCACGTTTTGAAATTTTTTTGAAAGATTAAGAGGTGGATATTAATGTAGTAGCTAGAAGTGTACTAGCATTTATATCTGGCTTTTGTAAACAGATCGTTAGCGATTTTCTCTCATCTGTCAATGTAAAAGGCATTTAAGCCCAGTTAATGAAAGTAGGTAGATTTGAATTATAGATTAGACAATTTAGAAGAGCAGGAGGGAAAACAGATATAGACACCCTTGTATTTGTATTATTGTATCATTATCACATATAGAAGAGGAGAGCTGTAGCAGAGAATTGTAGAGGAGAACCCATGTACAGAATCTTGAATTAATATAAGAAGCTTTGAATCAGATTCATGGTGTTATGATGCTTTTTGTGCATATATGTTGAATGGTGCTTACAATCGTTTGACTCTCTCTGTTATGAATTTGTTATGATGCTAGACTGTGTATGTATGATTTCATGTTGAATGTTTGAAATCTGAGAGAGAACGAGAATGAGTTTCAATTGTTTCTCTTCTTGAGTGAGAGTTCCTACAAGGAGTGCAATGAAAACATCTGCAAGGTGTGCGTTGACAAAGGTTTAGAGTTTTATCTCTGAAAGCTCAGGTGGGTTACCGTTGTTCTCACTCCAACAGAAGTGTAAGTGGAGCACAGGAGCCGTGCAAGGTATGCACGGGCTAGTTGAAGCCTTAGAACTTATTAACTAAGGTTGAAGAGAGAAAGACTGTTGTTGCAGAAGATGCACAGAGTCGAAGAATCAAATACTTTCGAGTATTTGAAAGTTTGCCGCAAGGAGTGTGTGCAGGATTCTTTTTAGAGAATCGAATTTACAAGTAAAAGCTCAGGAGGGATAACACCTTTGAACACTTCAAAGGAGGAAGGAGATCGGAATAATTCAAAGGGAGATGAGGGTCGAAGTCATCTAGCAGAAGTAAAGTTCAGAAGGGAGAACAACAGTTCGTCTCGCAGAAGTCATAGAGGAGTGAATTGAATGGTCGAAATTCTCCGTGGAGAACTCACAAAGTCACGAGGACCGTAGGATCTAGAGAAGCTGGAAGGTGGATAGAGGTTGGACGAACCCACCACTTTGGTTTCAAGAATCAACGAGGACCGTCGATCGTGGTCAGTTTGGGTTGTCGGATCATTTCGTGAACTCGGGGTTCGTGAGTTTGGAGGTGGAAGATAAAACTCTTGGAGTCGTGAATTTTCGAGTTGCGAGAAGCGGAGGAAGAGATCCAGACTGTTGGATCCAGGCACGGAAGAACCGTTGGATTAGAGCCCTGTGGAGCTATTGCGTATCGGGAGCTTGGGGGTTGGGAGGAGTCATTTTCAACTGCAGAAGTTGCGAAGTGGCGAGAGTCGAGAACTCGTGCAAATGCGTGGCACATATGTTAAGTGGGGACCGCAAGGGTGACAGGTGGCGTGTACTCACGCATCGAGGGGTCAACCCATAGTTTCCCTATCGCATCTCTGGATTTCAAAAAGGGGGAGCATGAAGGCTCTACTCTCCAACTCGTGAGATTGTGAGTTACGAGAAGTGCAAAAAGAAAGTCAAACCACCATTGACTATCACATATCGGGGTTTCATAGAAGAAGAGCACAAGAGCTCAACGCTTCAACTCTCGAGATTGCGAGTTGCAAGAAGTATTCAAAGGGAAGTCAACCATCGCCTCTTGGGGTTTCTCAAGGGGAGAGTGCCAAGGTTCGACACTCGAACTCACGAGGTCGCAAGTTGTAAGAGGTGCTAGTGCTTAGCCCTAGCCGACAGTCATGCGTGAAGGGCGCTGACGAAGAAGGAACTATACCTGTATTGTGTTCTTAGGCATCGAAGGTTGGAAAAAGAGAAGGTGAGGGTCTTCGACTCGCAAAATTATGAGTTGCGAGAGACGTCCTTGTAAATACTAGATCATGGTCATATAGGAGTGTAAGTCTCACACCTGGAGTTAATCTACATAGGGCAAGTTTTACAAGGGACCTGTGGATTCACTGGACATTCCAACAAAAACAAAGGAGTCTCTTTGGCCTAAGGGAATTCAGAACGATCCTGAGCGGATCTTGGCCTGAGGGTTCTGGGGTCTGCATCACATTTTCGGTCGGAGGAGGGTAATCAAAAGTACCCATCAAAGGTGGGCACAAACCAACTCCTACGTTGACGATGTCGGCCTGAGGGTTATCAATCATTGGGACCGTGGATACCCCCGATGAAGGGTCGGGATGGGAGAAGGATAAATGATCAATGGGCACGATCTGACCCTCATGTGGAAACAACAAGACCCAAAAAATTGTCATGACCACTGCTTGCATAGCATAGGTCCAACTCCTTCCTAACAAGATATTGTAGCCGAGAGACGCATCAACCACTTCAACTTTGACGCACGCAGTCTTCCCTCCTAACTGCACGGGAAAAAAGGGAATGATCCCATGTGGTCAAAATTAATGAATGTCGAAAGCAGTAAGAATATTAGGTGAGGAGACAAAATGGGTTGGCCAATGTCCTTCCAACACGCCAAAGATGTCACGGATGTTGAGGCACCCTCATCAACCACCGTGTGAAAAATGTTCCGAGTAAAATTTTTCGTGGTGTAAACCACTACTATCTGAAATGCTACATGGTAAGGAAGAGAAGGTTTTAAGTTGGTCATATCAAGCATGATCATTCCTAGATTACAAGTCTCATGATATCCTAAGGAAGCTAACCGAGCCTTTTTCTGGGAAGGGCATCTCTGGAGGACTTCCAAAGCTGGCATCACACAAGGGGTTTGTGACCAATCTTCCACCACAGAGTACTTCTGGGCGGCCCTTGCATTTGGGTTGTGACAAGATTTATTGAACGCACCTTTGGGGATGTGTGTCATTGTTTCGTCCAACGTCTTCTCAATCTGGAGAGGAAGAGATGGGTTTTCGACTTCTTTACCCTTCTCAGGGGTGTTTGGAATTTCATAGTCACATGTCCTAGTAGTTATGTCAATGCTACCTTTCATCATGTACACATTCGCAGACGAAGGATTACTTGAAGATGGAGGGGGTCCCTGACCGATCCCTTTCATGCTTGAAGAGGCTTGAGATAAATTTTTCCCATGCAGAAATGGATTCGTTAACACGACAGGGGTTGTTATGCCAATAACTTTTGGGCCTCTGCAAGCCGAGGGCACTCATGAGTTGGATGGTCTTCCTTGCAAAGATTACACAAATACTTTGACTTCTTCTTTTCATTGTTTCCCTCCCCAGCATTATTGGTAGGTTTCTTATCACCCTTACCCTTCTTTCGTTGTTTCTTATTTCTATCAGGTTGTTGGGTGGCCTTCGGGTTTGTCGATTTCACACTGTGTACATCCAACGTTTGAGTAGGGGGAGTAGCCGAACTAGTGGTCTGGCTGGCGGATGTCTACTGTATTTCCAATTGCTGCAATTGATTTGACAGTTGATCAACGAGATTCATTTGTGATGAACCTACAATACCATTGGCATGTGGTCTAGATCTCTGTCAGGTCTTGTCAAGTATTGATCATGTTGCATATGGAAAAACTTCGTAAAGTAAACCAGACTAAGAGTAAATTACTTCTAGTTGTTGGGCTCTCATTATCGTTTCTTCCTCTAAAAAGACCCACGAGGTTGCGACATCTTTAGATAACCGAGGTACCAAGGACTTAAGGAACCACTCTAGTAGGAATGATGGTGGGACTGACACTTTTATCAAACTCTTACAACGTCTCCATTCTCGGATGTGATCTGAGATATGGTCCGCTTTTGTGTTCTCAAAGTTGGCCAGCAATTCGGTGTCAACATTGTATCTCACAGGTAACTGGAAATGGTTTAAGAAATCCATTGCCAATTCGCTGAAGGAAGAGTATCTTGAGCGGTCGAGCTCAATGTACCATTTTTCCACACTCCTGATGAGAGTGTGTTGAAATAAACACAACTGGATGGAGTCGTCTCTCAAAGAGTCGGACGAGCACCATAAATGGAAGGTAGTCACATGATCGCTTGGATCTTTGTTAGGCTTGGAATCAAACTTTGGAATGTTCGAAGGAAATTTGGTCAGCATCAAAGGCCAACGTGGATTGTGATAGATGGGGTCACTTAATAACCTTGTCAAGTTTGGCAAGTGCAGTGTTTCCAGAAACGGTAATTTGGGTTATTGATTATAACCAGGGAAAGAGAAGCCTGGAGTTTGGCTGACACCAGGTTGCCAGGAAACGTTAGGTTGTTTGTCAGGCTTCTGGTAATAAGCATGGTCATGACCAGTGTACGGATTCTGCACTTGTTGAGATGTCATCGGTTGACTCGCATAATAGAACGTAAAGGGTTGGGCTTGCATCATATTCCAAGGATTTTTGGAAGGTTTTCCCCCTGCCAATCCAACGGGCATATCTGTTGAGCCTTGCTTGGGGTTCCATTGGATATGGAAGGGGTTGCCCCCGGTCGGCATTCCTGACAAGGGAACTGGTCCCTGCCACGGATTCCAAGGTCCTTGTGGGGAAGGAATTCCTAAGTTTACCCCCTGTGAAGGAATAATACCCTGTATGGGATGTTGTTGTCCATAGCCAGGGTTGCCCCCGACCAAGATGGCAGTTGACGAGAAAGCGTTGTTACCAAACATGTCGAACAAAGAGAAGGGTGTCAAACCTACCGACATGATATAAGTAGGAAGTCCTTGAATACCTTATCCAAATGAACTATAGTTTACGTTCGGCTCGACAGAGTGCTGATAAGCATCGCCGAGCGAAGGGGACGAAGGCAGTGTATGACCTCCTCCGTAAGGGAAAGAATTATAGGGAGCTGAAGTGCCCCCCATTGATCCTTGCAGAGGAGCGTTGGAACTCCCTGCCTCGAGACGTAACATCTGTAGAGTGGAGTGGGAAAGGACAGTGTTTGTACTGAAGACAAGCATCCCGTATGAGAATGGAGGGCCTGTCACACTCTGGGTGAACGGAGCAGTGATCGCCTCCATAAACAGAATCAGACCATTGCCCAAGGTAGAGGCAGTCGAGACCATAGTAGTTTGGACCAATGACGGTTGGTTAGGAGGCGGAACACCCCCTGTAGTGACAGCCGTAGAAGGAATATGAGTATTCCCTGAAGAAGTAGCAACATTTGTTTCCATCGCTGCTTGTGACACTATCTGACGCTCGTAAGGTTGAACTTGTACAATGATGGGCATCGATAGATCAGTGATTGGAGGGTTATGAAAACCAAGATCTTGTGCTCCAAGGTCAGAATTGATTGGCTCCTCCAGAATCAAATTTTCTCTTGGATATGAGCCGAGCACAGTTTCTTTTAACCTGGTCACCTCAAAAGACCCTTGCTGGTCTAGTTTTCGCCTTAGTGGTGGCGGGGTTGGCTCGAGATCAACCGGTGGCAGGCCCAAAATCCTTCGTGACCAGTGGAGCTCCTGATCCTCCACTATGAGAGAAGATCAAAGACACGCTAGGGATTTCTATAATTGTTTAAAAACTAGCACACACTAGAAAAAGCTCCTATGAGATAAGACAAGCGTATCGCTAGCTAGTTGGAAGAACAATTACAACAACCAACACTAGAGAAACTTACAGGTGCAAGTGAAAATCGAATACGGAAACACTCTCCGGGTTTATTTGGAAAAGTGTGGCACAATGTCTTCCCTAGGTACCGTGGTATACCCCTACAGTCACCTGTGTAAGTCACTAATATAAAGGCAACTAGGTTGCCAGTGCGCGAACAGTCACTAGGCGAGTACAGTCGACAGTCGGGTGGACCACAATGAGAAGGGTATCAAGCCTGAAACCTATCAAGGGTATCGAAAGAGAGTGTTCTAGAAGACGACTGAGGACCTCGAAGGGATTCGAGACCCACGAAGCTCTGTGGAAAATGCGATCAACAGAATCTCAAGATAAGCCCTCTATATGCGTTCTCCACTACGCTTGATCCGGCTTTGGAGGGGTTATTTCCGCTACCTTTCCGCACAGGACCTCGTGTTTAGCCCCTGTGTTAGAGGGTGGTCTCGGATAAATTTCATGGTTACTGGACTTTCAAGAACTCCCTATCTCAGACTCTTATGTTTGTTTTTGTAGGCTTGAAGAGTTTCCTCTCGAATCCTAAATCAAGGCTCTAGCCTAGACTAAATTGATGAACCCTTCAAACACAAAGTCTAATAACTTTTAATCCAACATTAATTTTAGTGGCTATCTTAATTCAAAAGTAACGAAAGTGAAACCAATGATGTTCTTTAAGAGACGGAAGAGAAGAGCATAAGATGATACTGGAAACAAAAGTACTTCTTTCTTCACAAATAAATATTTTCCAATTTAAACTCTTTCACCAAACTTTTCGTAACTACTTTTCTGAGATCTTTGAAAAGAAAAAATCAAAACAAGATTTCGATCAACTATGAGCTATTGAATTCCCTAAGCATTCAAGTAAAGAACTTAAGAAAACTTTCGTTTTCCTTGGTAAATGAAGCAACTAACCTAAACTACTTTACCAAACAAAGAAATGAAAGATATATTTTTATTGTTTTATGCTTCAAAACAAGAAATTTAAAAATGAATTATTTTCTTTTCTTCCAAAGAAAAAAAGGGAAAAATAACGACAAGACAGGACCAAGAAATGAATTCAGGCCCAAATGCAGATCGCAGGGAGTCACTGACAATACCAAACAGGTAGATCAAAGCAGACTCACAACTTGTCTAAAAACCCTATTAAAGAAAACACAAGTAATCTTTGATCAAAAGAGAGCTAAACTAAAGTCATACCTAGGCTATAGACTGTTATAATAGAGACTAGTACTATATCAAGAAAACCCCTGAGGAGTGTGACTCCTGACAGGGAAGAGGATGATTGCCTCTTCTTTTTACAAAGATTTTCTCAACAGGAACGCTACTGACACTTCAACAACCAGCGTATGTACGCAGGCTATCTAAGGGCAGGGCGCGTATGCATGCATGCAAACCCAGTACAACCTACATACAACTCTGTGACTCCTCAAAAAAATGAAAACACAACAGTCCAGCACTGGCATAGAGTACTGGTATGGAATACCAACATTCCTTGATGACACAGAAGCTCACAGAAACTCAGAAAATAATAAATAAACTGATTCAAAGAACCCAAAAATAAATATCCCCAAATACCCTAGAGGCTTCCCCAGTACGGTTGCCAATTCTTCTATAGTAGGAAAACCCCTCTGTGTACTACACAAAGGGTCTAAAGTGTAGGCAGAGCTAACCTTTTAAAGTCTCCTATTTTTTATCATTATCCCAACATTACCCCACAATCATACATAAAAGACAAGAGAGAGGGATCCGATAGGCCTACCTTAAACTCCGCGTCCAGTGTTGATCCCTTTGCGCTTGGTTGTTTCCTGACTGCAAATATCCTCCCAAGGCTGACCTACATTCATCAAAAGACAAACAAGAAACTACAAGCATGCATTCTACGTATAGATTAGTGGGTTAGACATCATAAACAAGAAATGTAAACAAATCATATAAGTTTAAGACATCATTTAGCGGGACGAAAAAATTACTTCTTTATATTAATCTCACAAAATTCACTTACAACATGAGACTGATACTTCTCCTCGAACTTGGTCTTGGGATCCTCTTTACCATGCACCAACTGCTTCCACGTCTTCTTCTCCTCTTCAGTTCTCTCTTAGGGAAATAGTAAGGGATTTACAATTGGGGCAAAGGGGGATTAATAAAATGGGCAGAGTTTCTTTGCTCTCGTGCTTCTCCTTACAATGGGACCCCAACCCCTTATTTTATAGGTCAAAAGGGATATTAATGGTTGGGGTAACTGGCTATGGGCAGTCAAATGGTTAAGTAACTGATCAGGGGATCAAATTTTGCTCAAAAATTCAAAGTGCTCGGAATCACTTCAAATAAAACGAGAGCGTAAGCCTCATCATTATGAACCCAACGCAACTCGTTTGGGTTCAAACGAATGTCGGGAGCGAGAGATATTGCAATCTGTTCAAATTTACAAACAGGCAAAAAAAAAGGGGTTGCTGACTGTACAGTCCGTACGGACGATGACATGGCAGGCCGTACGAGACGTGGTAGGCCATACGACATGTGGCAGATAGGAATTCAGACAATTAGCAAGTGACTTGGCATGTTTGGCAGTGAACGGAACGACGACACGTGGCCCAGTCAATGGCCGCCATGTGTCATCCATTATTTGGTTTAAAACTTATGTCGTTGGCCGGAGTCGACCCCGCAACCTCCGGGAAGGGGAAAAGACTTGGCAAAGAGCCGCTAACCAGTGTGCCACCATTTGTTACCTATTATATATATGGAAAGGAATGTATATAAGTTTGAATATGCGGGTGGTTTGGGCCGTGACCGGGCTGGGGCTTAGCCCCAGCCCTTGGTCGCGTGTTATATAACATATAACCCATAACTATATCATATGGGCGTGCGCATGCGGTTAATTTTTGTTCCAATGGTTATTTCAACGACCTGCCATTTGGCCTTTGACCATTGGCTTATGTAACTGGAGCCCATGTTTATGCTAGCGCATGGTCGCATGGGTCATATGACCTGGCCCTTGACGGTTAGGGGCTAGGTGCACCCATAACTGTCCTATAGTTTGCACGGTTCACGTGGTTGAGTTCAGTGCTAGGTTTTTACGCTTAAATATGCATGTGGTCTAGGTTGAGCCATGAGAGGTGTGTTTTGTATATGCAGAGACAACAAGCTTGAAGGGGGGACTTCCAGGAAGCCTATCTTCTTCAATTTTTGGCCAAACGAGGTGCCGAAAAAGTCCAACTAGGGATTTGTGGACGTTTTGAAGCCATTGGAGTAGTCTATTTGGAATTTTGAGCATTGTAAAGAACATTTTTGAGCACTTTGAGAAAATAATACAAAAGATCCATTGGAAGCTGGACCAGGAGATGTAACCCATGAGAGGAGTGAACTCCTTTATCATTTGTTGTGTTATGTGTTTTCTATTCACTGTTATTGTTGCTGTTTATATGCATCCTGAATGAGTAAATTCTATTAAAATTGTGTTGCAAAGTTGATCCATTTGCCTTTAAACACATAAAATTTAACTTGTAAATATTTTCAAGAATACAAGTCTTCTCATTTTTAGATCAAGTTGGTATCAGAGCATAGGTTTTTGAAGACTTGATTATTTTCAAGTGTTTTGTTTTCTGATTCTCACAAGGTTGAAACTCACAAGAGGAGAAGTTCAACTTGTAGAGCCAAGTTCTCATCCTTCAAGGAGGAAGCATATACCATCACCACAAGTTTCAAGGAGGCATTCACCAAGTATGGCTCATGAAGAGAGTCATGAACATGTTCCTGCAGATGATGAAGATCTTAGAAAGGTTGTCATGGAAATGAGAGAGATGATGAAGATCTTGATAGAAAGGAATGCAAGGTTGCAAGGTGAAGGATCCGACCCTACAAAGCACAAGGGAGACAGTGGTGATAAAACTCCAAATGGAAATGGAGGGAATGGTGCTTCTCCACCACCCTCTCCTCTATCTTCTTCTTCTTCTTCTACCAATTCAAGACCTCTTTCGAATTCTCCAAAGGAACATGGTAAAAATCCTTCACAAATTCCTTCATTAAAGCTTGATATTAAATTTGAATTGCCAATATACAATGGAGAAGTTAATGCTGAAAAATTAGATAATTGGATTCATCAGATTGAGGTATATTGTAGGATACAAAAAATTCAAGATGATGAAACCAAAATTCAGCTTGCTT
>JASDQU010104200.1:10926-22821 GCA_032191745.1 Picea mariana | reverse complement strand
ACCCGAAGCCTATCTAGACCATTGATCGAAGTGGACACGTGGCAAGAGATCCTGCACTTCGACAGATAACCACTTCGGAAGAAAGACGGATGTGTGAAGCGAGAACTCTCGAAGCGCGGAGTTTCAAAGTAAATCTTCGTCATTGAAATCAAGAGGACACGCGGCAGGAGATCCTGTACTTCGGAGACTTAGCACTTCGAAGATTTGCACCTCGAAACACCTGAAGCCCAGAGTTCCGAAGTAAATTGCAGTCGTCCAATATCAAAGGACACGCGGCATCAGATCTTCCACTTCGGGGACTTAGTGCTCTAGAGAGTTTGTACTCCCTTTTCTGTCTATTTAGCCCCTTCCCTGCTATATTTGGTCATTTTCTTAGTTTATCCAGCTTCTGAACTGATTTATCGTTCCACTAGATTCTGAAATCTGATCCATCAAGTTTTCTTGCAACTTTTCGTGACGCCATAATCCTTAAGGAAATAAGATTAGCCTGCCTGTAACAAGAGAGGTCTGTAAGTTTTTCAAATAGATAAAACTTGCTAATTGTGAAAGGTGAAAATGAATTCGAAATCGAGGTGTTTTTATTTAAACAAGATTCATTGATCTTCGTATAACCTTACTGACAAAGAATTTATTAACGTTAATGGAGATGTCTACCTGGCGATCCGCAATCCTCATTTGAATCATTATCCTTAATTAGTCATAAATGTTGTCAATATTTCGACGGTTCGCATTTGGGAGTTTTAGATGTGACAGAGTGGGAAACTCACGAATCTCGAATCCGCAGAAAGATTGATCTCTGGATAATCGCTTTTAAAACCTTAATTAATCATGTTTAAAATGGTGCGTTAACTTCAAGTGTTTCAGGAGTTCAGACTTCGAGGACTTTTAATGTATCTCAAGAGGGACTTACCGAAACCCGAAACTGCGAAGCAATTAATTATCTAGTAATCGATCTTAAGTCTTAACTAATCGCACTTAATTTTAAGTATTTCAGAAGTTCAGACTTCGAAAATTTTAGAATACGATACAGGGGAAAATTCTGAAATCCAAACTGCAGAGTCATTAATTATCTCTTGATCATGATTAACTTAATTATTTAACGTTCAATACTTCGACATTTTGATATTTCGGTGATTCGTGAATTCATTCTTTGTTAAAGTCTCGAAGGATCATCTCCCATAGTGACGTGTTATAGATGACGTCATTTTGGATGACGTGTCGAGGAAAGATAGGTGCCACGTGTTACTTGGAATCGTGTGAATCCTCCAATGAAAATATCAAAAACGGGTGCCACATGTCAACTCAGGAAAGACTCAAAAGGTACATGTGTCTTACGACTTGTGCCTTTAAGAGGTTTAGGAAAAGTCGTGAGCAGATACCTTCGGGTTTTAGAGTTTCAGAGTTTTTATTTTTTAGACTTATTGAAACATTCAAAGCGCGAAGCTCCGAAGCGTCCGTTAGAGATTTACCTCTTTAAAATTTAGGCGGCTCTAGAACTCCAAAGGTAATAGGATCATTCGATCAAAAGGAAAAACACATCAAAGGTGGATAACGTGCACGCCTTATTATTAACTAACCAGCAATGAATTTGATTTAAAATTAAAAAGGTCATTTTTTAAGTTTTTGCTTTCTTCAGGTAAAATTTTATTTTTCATGAGGTGAAAAATATAAAGCTCAAAATTTCAGAATTGTATATGTTCCAACATAGGCTCCATCTGGGGATCGCGTCTCCCTGTGAGACGTGGAAGAACAGTAGACCGAGTGCCTTTATTGGGCAAATGGAGTCATTATTACATTTCTGGAAAACATTTTTAGGAGTTAATCATACAGAGAAAAAACAAACTTCAACAGAATCTCAGAAAACCTTCAAAACACACCTAATTATTGATCTCAAGTTAGGCTATTTAAAATTTCCCTTTCCTAAAACTAAGTTTGGATCTGTTTAAGATAATCAAAACAACTTTAACCGAAATATCGGACTTCGATCGACTTCATTCGCATCAAGGTTAAGTAGATGTAATAATTTATTTAGGGAATTCCTCATTGGTTCATAATGTAAATATTACCGGAAAGAGAACTAGATGTCAGAGTCTGTTGTATCGATATGTATGACAGTCGTACAGATATCATAGATATTGCTTTATTGCTAGCGAGCCTGTTCAGTACCCTGGTGAAGTTATCTACTTCTCCCACTAAATTTCCTTTCACCACTTCAATTAGCACTTTTTCATTTTGCGGAGATGAGGGCAATCATTACATGAATTTCCTTTCATCATCTCTTTGGACAAGATGGGGGCAATCAAATTATGAATTTCCTTTCACCATCTGTCTTATATTTTAATATTTTGAAGTGGGGGCAATCAATCTATATGTATCATACAAGGGATGATATCTGCTTAAAATTTAAAAAGAAGGTTTGTCATAATTTTTTTAAGTATACTCTGAAGCTAGTTTTCTCCCAATCTTCAATACATCTTCCACCTATAGGGAAGATTTTAGAGGGATTTTGATTTTTCAGGGATCTACCTTGAGCGAATTAGTCAGTTTAAAATCCAATAGAAGAGCTAAAGTCATCAGGATTAGCCTAGACATAATTTCTTTCAGTTAAAATCAAAGGTACATAAAGATTTTCGCCTAATCTCGTTTTGAAGATATGTTTTTAAGTTTTCAGAGTCAAGGTGAATTTCCTTCTTTCTATGAAGACTAAGGAAAGTTAGCGAAAATCAGGAGTGAATAAAGGTTCGGGGTTATCCAACGAACGAGGACTCAAAGGGCTTGACACAAAAGAATCCCACTCCCACGCAAGTTTGTTTATTGATTCTCAAGCTTCCTTTCAAGCCTTTTTTATTTTTATTTTCTTTTTCTTTTTATTTCATTTTTTACTTCAGAGAAGGCTTCATAATTTCTCAGTATGACATTCTAAGTTGTAATTTTATACTTCTCTGATCCTTGATCAGGTGACAATATTATCATGAGTGAAACCCCCTTTACGTTCGATAAGATTTCCTTAAAATTTTAGTTTGAACTAGCGGGATACAAGTTCATACCTCAGATTTCCTTTGTATTTTCAATCAAGCAGATTATTAATTTATCACCTGTTTTTAGAGAAAGCGAATGTTTTGAAAAATGAGTGTCGGATTCTGATTCATCCTTATCTCTCGTTTTAACAATAAGTATTCTGCACAGGAACAAAATGCGAATTGTCTGAAACTTATGCAGAATAGACATGGTATGTGATACAGATGCTTTTATATTCCGCTTTGATGATGTCAAGTAAACATGGTTTATTTACAACAAATGATAAAATGACTTGGATAATTTACAAAAGAAAGGTAAAATTGCAAATTGGAACAAAAAACAAACACCAATCCAAACCAATATATACAATGGGAATCTAAAATATGACTACTGCATAAAATGTTTTAAGTAACGCCCATTGATAGGAGCGTCAAGAATTTCTCCATCGAGGTTTTCCAGCGAGAAGGAATTTTTCCCCTCAAAAGCTGCAATTCTGAATGGTCCGAACCAGAGATGATCGAACTTGCCATGTTTCCCTACATCTTCTTTTCTAGCATCCCACTTTGAGACTAGATCGCCAGAAAGAAAATCCTTGTCTTTAGCCTTTTTATCGAAAAGGACCTTCATATTATCTTTGTACTTTTGAAGTTTGTCATCTACTTCCACTTTGTTCTGTTGAACTTTGATTATTTGATTTATTCTTCTTGTAACGTCGTTTGGCTCTTCATTTGCATCCTACCACACAGGAAGAGCAAGATTGATAGGAAGGGCAACGTCAGTACCATAAACCAATTGAAAAGGGGACATACCTATTGATTTCTTGGTGTCAATTCGGTTCGCCCTTAGGGCGTATTTCAGGTGGGTGTGCCAAGCCTTATTATTTTCTGTCAACACTTTTTTTATTATAGTCATCAGGCTCTTGTTAGACGATTCGGCCAACCCATTTCCCTGAGGATAATAGGTCGTAGAATGTCCTAACACAATGTTGTATTTCTGGCAGAAATTGATCATTTCCATAGACTTAAAAGCTTGAGCGTTGTCAGTGACTATTTTCCGAGGACAACCAAATCTCAATAGGATGTTTTCTTCCAAGAAGTTTATTACTACCGAATCCGTAGCATTCCGAGTTGGAATGGCTTCTATCCATTTAGTGAAGTAATCGGTAGCGATTAGAATCCATCTATGTTGAGCACTTGATTGCGGATGGATTTCTCCGATGAATTCTAGGCCCCATTGTTGAAAAGGGGCTTCAGCTTTTACTGGAATTAAAGGTAGAGCAGGGAGCTTCTGCTTGCAAGCGAACAGTTGGCACAAATTACAAGCTCTAACTCTTGCGTTCACATCGCTAAATAACTTTGGCCAGCAATATCCAGCCCTTAAAATCTTGTAGGTCGTTGCTCTCCAGGCATGGTGTCCTCCACACACTCCTTCATGGAATTCATCGATGACGCCTTCTGTTAAGCAACATAACAAGAAACCTAGAGGGTCTTTCCAGTACAGTCGGCCATCGATAATGCATGTAGCGTCAAAGTCCTTGCTTTAGACGGAGTCATGCCATTCGGGCACTGAAGGGTAAGGAGGTATGTAACAATATCATGATACCATGTAGAGGCGGAAAACTTATCTTCAATTCGAATAGTAGGCGCCTGATCATCAATTTCCTCTATATCCAGGAGAGAGTCGTGTGATTCGAGGTTATTTATCCCGAGCGCCCTGAAATTTGATTCGGCTAATAGCTTCGCCAGGCCTTGACCTTTAACTAGCTTGGTCGGTTTCACTTCTAGATCAAACTCTTGAATTTTAGCCAACCATCAGCTTCTTCTTCCATCACTATCTGGCTGAACCAAAATGTCTTTGATAGCATTTGTTGGCACATAAGTGATTATTTTGGAATGCAATACATACATTCTGAAGGCCTTGAGAGCCTTCACCATTGCGTATGCTTGCTTCTCAAGTATATCGTATCTTAATTCTTCGTCCCTGAGGCTTTTGTTGAAGAAGGCTATTGGTTGCTCGAATCCTTCATCGTTCTTTTGCAGGAGTATTGTTGCAACAGTATGTTCAGAAGCGAATGAGAAGATTAAGAATTCCTTTGTATAGTCCGGACTTGCTAGCACCGGTGCTTCCCCTATAGATTTTTTGACACGCTCGAAAGATGCTTTAGCTTTTGCAATCCATTTCACTTCGTTGTCCGTCTTCAACATATCTGTAATCATTTTGATTATTTCAGCAAAGTTGGGAATAAATCTTCTCAAAAAGTTGATCTTTCCTAAAAAAGATTGAATTTCTTTTATGTTCCTAGGGATATTAATCATGTCTATAGCCTCAACTCGCTTAGGGTCGACCTTGATTCCTTCTTTTGACACTATATGACCTAAGAGCTTACCTTCTTGCATAGCAAAATGTGATTTCTTGAGATTAAGAGACAAACCGAACTTTCTGCATTTTTCGACGGTCTGCCTGAGGTGTAGCAAATGTTTTGCATCAAAGTTAGAAAAAACCGTCAAATCATCAAGATAAATAACAACGAATTTGTCTCTCACCGACGAACGTGATGTCCATCGCTCTCTAGAAAGTAGCCCCTGCATTCATCAAATCAAATGGCATTTTATTGTACATAAAGGTTCCCCACGGAGTGGTAAACGCAATCTTTTCTCTCACGTCTTCATGAACAGCAATTTGATTATAACCCAAAAAGCCATCAATCATGGAAATCTTGTTGGCCCCTACTACCTTCTCTAAAACATGATCCATTTTTGGGAGCGGGTAGTTGTCTTTAAGGGACAACCGATTTAAGTTTCTAAAATCAACACAGAGCCTTATTTCGCCATTTTTCTTTCTAACGGGAACCAAATTCGCTACCCATTCAAAGTACCTGAGTGGAACGATGATTTTTGCATCGAGAAGTTTCTTAACTTCCCTTTCTATCACTTGTAGGAGAATCGGGTTTATCTGTCTGAAAGGTTTAATACCATGTTTTAAAGGAATCTTATGTTCAATAACAGAGGTATCGTAAGTTTTTAGATCATCATAAGACCATGCAAAAACATCTTTGTATTTCCTAAGCAACTCAGCGTACTTACTTTTCATTTGAGTCGGAAGGTATTTTGATATCTTGACCATTTTGGGATCTTCGTTAGTTCCTACATTACAGTCTTCAACTTCTTCAGGTTGGGGACGTAAGGTAGACTTTAAAGGTATGTCATCCTGGTCAAACAACCTTTCTAAGGGGATCAGGCCTCTGGGAATCTGATTGTTCTTAAGCAAGAGCATGCGGTGGTTTGCAATCTTGTCTTGGAATTTTTTTGGGTTCTCTCCTTCTTGCATAACCCAAGCAGGATCATTTTGGTTTTCCTGATCTATGTGAGTTTCAGAAAACTCATCAACCATCTCCAGAAATTGTTTGATTTGTTCGTCGTCTTCGAACACTTGCCAGTGTTGAACATTGTCCGGGATCGAAGGTCTATGCCTCATCTCGATGTGATACTTCAGTTTCAAGGCAGTAGGGGGTATGAAGGTCGCAGCAGCTTTGACCAAGGAGTCAGCTTGTTGATTCTCCATCTTGGGAATAGATTGAATATTAAAGGACGAGAAGAAGTTCTCTATAAGATCCCAGGCGCAATTCCTGTATGATCTCAACCTTGGGTGCTTAGCTTGATATTGTTGTTTCACTTCTTTTACAATAAGCTCTGCATCACCATAAGCTATCAGATGTTCGATTTTTAACTTCCTTGCAGCTTCTAATCCTAAAACCAGAGCTTCATATTCGCAGACATTATTCATATAATCGATATACCATTGTAATCTATAAGAGAAGGGAATAACATACTCATCACCTGGTGCCACGAATAAAACTCCGGCTCCTGCTCCTTCGCAGGATGAGGCACCATCGAAGAACATTTTCCACATTCCTTCTCTAATATTTACTTTTTTCTTTGGTGTTTCTATTTTTTTATTTTCTTCTTCTGTACATTCTTCAAAATCGTCATCTATAGATAATATGCAATTTCCTAAGTCCTGATCAGCAACATAGACTGGGTAATTATTCGGGTTTTGAGGGTCACTTACGGTATACGCCAGTCTAGTTTCTCTATACAATCGCGTGAATTGCCCACCAAAAATTGGGATTGTAAAGTAAGTCATGTCCAGCTGAACTGATCCTCCTAATTTGGTGCCCCAAGACCTGGATAGAAGCATGCCATACTTGGCAGGGACATCAGCAACAACCACATCCATAAGGATACTTTTCACAAGGATCTGAGAAAGATTTACAAACAAATATTTAATCATGCCTAGACACTTAACCTTTCTAGAATCAAACAAGTACAAGTCTTGATAAGGTCTAGTAATTTCAAGGCCCAACTTTTCCATGATAATTTTAGGCATTAAATTATGAGAGGCCCCAGAATCTAACATGCAATTGTGGAGTAAATGGTCGTGCATAGTTAGTGTAATATAGAATGGAGCAACAGAATCCTTATTGTTTTCAATGTGTGCACCGAACATGATCGTAGGTCTTTCGTCCTGCAGATTAATAACGTCTGCATGACATTCAGCATCAGAAAAAATTATCACTTTAGCGATTTGCTTTTTATAAATCGGGTTTTTTGCAAGTTCAACCAGAGGCATTGGGATTTTAATTTTATTAAGCTCATTTTCTAAATTGAAACCCCCAATTATCTTCTCAGTTTCCTTGGTTTGAACTTCTGCTTCTGTATTTTCCGGCTTATTAGTTTGCATTGTTCTTGTTTCGACTAGCTTTGTTCGGGCAGCTTGTGTTTCAGTTGATGGTTTGGCAACTGTTGCCTCATTCTCTTTACTTCGAGATAAAATCTTTTTTGATGGAACATTTGTAGAATTTTTCTCTCTAGGCCTTAAATCATACTTATGTTGGAGTTCGGCCATTATTGAGTCGGCGAGACCTTGATACATAGAATCTCCCACATTGTTGATGTTTTCCTCATTATTAAACAGGGATTCTAGGTCTAAAGATTTCTCATAATCCTGCCTGGTTAAGTGTGGCTCAAGATCGTCATCGCTAAGGTTGTTCAGATCTTCTTCTAACTCCTCATAATCTTGCATTTCATCTCTCTGCATAAAATTTTCAGTTTTAAATGGGGCTTGGATCTTTTGATCTTTGTTTTTTACTTGTCTTTGTTGTATCTGAGGGTTAGGGTTTCTCCTGAACTGATTTCTAACGTATGGATCAGGTTTGGCTTGATCTAATTCCATTCTGGAGATTTTGCTTGATAAATCTTTAATTATCTTGGCCATCTCATCCATTTTTTCTTCTGCAAGCTTCCCAGATCCAGAGGGTCCTACCTGTTCTTTGAAACGCCTAGGTTCTCTGGTTCCCATCTCAACCTTAGTTTTTAATTTCCCGAATGCCATAATATTGGATTCAATTTCTATGGCATCGTCTTGCATTCCTGATAAAGTGGTAGATCTCCTTTCTCTTAGAAGTAGAGTGAAGTCGAAATCAAAAGCCCCTGCAAAAGTTACTTTTGCAGCAGGTTGAGAAGGTTTGACTTCGGCTGGGATCTTGTTATACAGTTTATTGAACCTCTAGGTAAATTCAAGGATTGATTCAGAAGTCTTTTTTCTTAAAGCCCCGAATTCGGTTAAGTAATAAAGGTGGTCCTTTTTCTCGCCCCACTGTCTTAGGAAGGCATTTTCTAGTTCGTCATATGATCGTATGGAACTTACTGGGAGTCCTCTGAACCAAGTCCTCACTTGTCCTTCAAAGGTTTGTACTAACAGCCTTGAGTAAACATCCTCGTGTTTGAGCCAAGGATATCAACAAACTGATCAAAAAAGGCTACGTGTTCTATTGCGGTTAGATCTCCTTCTCCCGTGAACTTGGGGAGGTTCTTCATGTGATTTTCGAGCAAATCATGAAGGACAGTCGGGAGGACCAAGGGAGCATATCTAGCAACTACCTTGGCAAAGATTCTAGGGGGGTGACCTTGTCCACCGACTCCTGCACCTCCAGCACCAACTATTGAAAACCTAAGAGACGGACTTCGGGGGCTAAAAAGGAGATTTTCAAAAACTTCGAAAGACTGAACTTTCGACCTTTCGACTACTTCGGGGGGTTGCGAATGAAGTTCGGGAAAAAAGATCACGAGGAGATAGAATATCTAGATGAGGAGGAAAAGGGAAACTTGAGTTAGGATCCTCAGATTTATTGGATGTATATATAGGAGATGCGATAGGGGATGAGTCTAGGTATAGAAGGTATTCTTCAGGGTTTCGGGAAACATAAACCTTCACTTCGGAAAAGGAGAGAATCGGCAGAGTGTCAATGACAGAGGGGATCGAAAGGAACTGTTCGTCCTCACTGATAAAAGTATATGTCAGGTCGATCTCAACCTTTATCTCGGGAATGACTACCTCTGGAGTTTCGATTTTAACCACAGGTTTACTAGTTGATGCCTCTGCAGAATGAATTTGTTCAAAACTTTCTTTAGGAGTTATTTCTTCAGTGGGAACCTTAACATTCGCTTGTGTAATTCTGGGTTGATATACTTACCTGCCGATGCAGTAGTCTGTCTGAGATATCCCTTTGGTTTCAACAATTTTTCGAGATCTGACACTGGTTTAGTTTGCTTTTCGTCTGGGTTTTTCCTGATATTCCTTCGACTGAATGTCAATTTTGTCTACGGTGGAGTCGCCAAGTGAAAAATAAGTCTTACTTATGTTTTCAATCTCTGTTCACCATCAAAGACCAAAATTTACCTTGTCGTTTTCCCAAGAAAAATGATTTCGTTTCTTCGTCCCCGACAACGGCGTCAAAAAGATGTTGTTCCTGAGATTAATCCTAAGGCTCAAAGAGTAATGTCAGGCATCAGGAGTGTTTGAAGAAAATGTTTTAAATGGGTGTTTTTCCTACTTTTAGTTATATAAGAAATGATCTTTAAATGAAACAAATAATAGGACAGTACAAAGGTTGTATTTCGTTGTCTGAGTCACAATTATAATATCAGATGGTGTGAAGAAAAGTTACAAAATTGTTAAACAAAGCTAGGCATCAATTGCAGTCTGCAGATGAGTCTCACCTTGTTTGCAGCGGAAGAAGAGTAGAGAGTGCACCCTTGAACAGGATATGAAATACAATAATTCATGCGAATCACAGTTCTTGTATTACTTACAGTAAATACAGAGGAAAAACTGCTTACCTAATGAATTGTTGATATAATATGATCACAATTGTTGTAATACTAAATTGCAATCAATCGCTTTTCAAGGAATTACATAAAGAAATTCGGAGACATGAAAATACAGACAAAACACATAACTCAAACCGAACAAAAATTAGAATATTTGTCTGCACTTGTATTAATACTCAAAAAAGAGAGTTTCTCTATTACATCCGACAAGAAGCAGCCTAAAATAGATCTGAAATCTATCTATTTATACAAAAGTTATCACAACTCAAAAACCGTTGGACTTCATACAATATCTCCTAAAAATAGAATGTAATTCGAATGAAACGACAACAGGTAGAGATTGTTTGAGCTGGCGCTTTCATCTGTCTCTTCATCTACTCGCAGACGCGCTCGTTTTCCTTTGTTCTTTGAATTGGGCACACATGTCCATTGAGGTCACCATAATCATTTGTTTACTGTCCTCGTCATCTAATTCCATTGCTATCTATTCTTTAGATGCGTTTATTGGAAAAAGAATATCAGTTGAAAATATGAGGGGACTGATAATGTGACAGGTAGCTCAGCGTTGGCTCTTTATGTGATGGCTAACAGTTACAAGAAAGAGTAACTACTCACTAATAGGATGACGTGGGGACAAGTGTAGGTGGTGAGATAAACGGGGTAACTGATGTGGATGACAGGTGTTGCTCCAACGTCCCTTTACGTTTCTCTATTTTGCAAGGGCATGAAGAGGTGGTTTGAAGTAACCCGCTTTTCGTCTCGCAATGCACCTGGTGATGACATGTATCCCCGAGAGAAAACCGTGGTTTAAATTGTGGGGCCGCCCTTCAAAATTAAACCCCGCACAACTTCGCCCCCCGCAATCGCTCTCAGCCGTTGATCTCCACGACCCATTAAAATCCGACTGTCGATCTTCGCAAAGTGAGATAAGCGCCCAAAGTTAAGCCAAGGTCACATCTCTTGGTCATATGTAGAGAAGATAGAGGGAATTTCGTGCAATTCCTGTCCGTCGATCTGAGCAGGGGACATGTGTCAGACGATCCCCGTATTCGGCTATTTCGTACTCCGAGGGCGGGGCAAGCAGTGTTGGGTAAAGAACTCCCGAAGACCCGAAGCCTATCTAGATCGTTGATCGAAGTGGACACGTGGCAGGAGATCCTGCACTTCAACAGATAACCACTTCGGAAGAAAGACATATGTGTGAAGCGAGAACTCCCGAAGCCCGGAGTTTCGAAGAAAATCTTCGCCGTTGAAATCAAGAGGACACGCGGCAGGAGATCTTGTACTTCGGAGACTTAGCACTTCAGAGATTTGCACCTCCGAATGCCCGAAGCCCAGAGTTCCGAAGTAAATTGCAGCCATCCAATATCAAAGGACATGCGGCGTCAGATCTTCCACTTCGGGGACTTAGCACTCCGGAGAGTTTGTGCTCCCTTTTCTGTCTATTTAGCCCCTTCCCTGCTATATTTGGTCATTTTCTTAGTTTATCCAGCTTTCGAACTGATTTATCGTTCCACTAGATTCTTAAATCTGATCCATCAAGTTTCCTTGCAACTTTCCGTGATGTTATAATCCTTAAGGAAATAAGATTAGCCTGCCTGTAACAAGAGAGGTCTGTAAGTTTTTCAAATAGATAAAACTTGTTAATTGCGAAAGGTGAAAATGAATTTGAAATCGAGGTGCTTTTATTTAAACAAGATTCATTGAT
>JASDQU010104199.1:194755-214538 GCA_032191745.1 Picea mariana | reverse complement strand
TTAAGACCATATCAATACACCATTAGAAAAAATAAAATATGGATAAGAAGATAAATATCATTCCTTCCAACCACCTAAATTAATCTCAATTAACAATCATAACATATTTATTTTAAACTCTTAAATAAATACAATATAATTTATGTCAATTCCCGCTAGCACATCCAGCTAAGGTGTGGGTTTCGTTTGCTAGGAGACCCAAGTTCAATACCCTTATAATGTGTTTAGTCAAGAGGAGACACCCAAAACTTCAACCATGTTAAAGGTTGATGCAGCCTAAGCTGAGTGCGATCCCTGGATGATTTTAGCGGCTTAAATGCCCCTGGGTTGTGGTCTCTTAGCTAATAGTTAAAATGTTGACTCCGCAAGTGACAAACATTTCTAACAAAAAAAATACAATATAGTTTATATATTCATTCACATAAATATAATATTTTAAAAATATTTTCTTTTCATTTAAATTGTAATTCATCTCCATTTTCTTTGCCATCCCACTTTAAAATATTTTCCAAGGGTAAGGCTTTTAGTATTTGGTGTCATCATATTATCTTAGTGAAATCTTACTCATGGGAATTTTTCCACCTTTAAGACTTTTAGTCCTTTTAGTGTCCTCATATTATTTTCGTCAAATAGAATCTTTAGGCTTATATTTGGTAAACAAGCCAAAATTGACTATTTGGTTAGCATTGATCTCTATTTAGGTGTTGCCCCATAAGAATTTATGTTTCCACTCGCAAGAGGGTGCATTTCCTTTGATTTGATATGAAAAAAATTAGTTATTACTAAAATGCATGTGTTTTTCCTTTGATTTGATATGAAAAAAAAAATAGTTAATACTGAAATGCATGTCCCTAGTGAGCATTGAACATTATCTTCCATGCAACTCTAAATTAACAACTATGTTGTCATTTTTTACATTAAAATTTTAAAATAATGATTACATTTTGAGCCGACGATGCTCTTTCACAATGTTGAATAGCCATTTGGTTTACTGATTTTTTCCCTTCATATCCACTAAGGTTTAGGAATTATGTTTTGGGGAACTTTGATATATCCTTCAAAGTTTAGATTGATTTTATGAATATGATCAACAAATAAAAGGGTTTTATTAAATTACATTAGTATTATTATAAACAACATTTGATGATGTGTGAAAAACGTTAATTACACTGAAGATGTTTTTTAAGGGAGAGTTCTTCTCAGCCCTTCATCATATGCCAGTATCCTATGGACGCATGACACGTATTTGGATTTTTTTGGTCACTTTTAGAATTCCTCTGGGTACRATTCCTCTTYRYTGGMAATGYTGATGTATTGGACAAGGCCATTTACACCCTAGACATCAACCATAAYGACATTTCACATGCCTTCATTTCGAATCTCACAGAGAACCAAATWWATACCGRCCTSTTCATTCCCAAGATTATTAAAGAATTGACATCTCAAATGAAGGTGACTATTGAATGAAAYGGTTTTCTGCCTCCTTTTCCTAGTTCGCCCTTGGAATCTTAGATTTATAACCCCAKCTAATGGGCATTGTAATGTTACTGTTTTGTAGAATTTGTACCAGCAAGGGTGTCAAAATTTCGGGACCTCTGGGTCATTTGTCGCGAACCCTTGCGGACATTCACAACAATTTATCGAAACTTGATGAGCATGGTTGTGTTGTATCTTATAACAGAGCCAGTCAAACTTTTAATCTGCACTTGAAAAATGTGTGCCAACAACTCAGAGCACACTTCTCAGATGCCACCACTGTTTATGTCAACATTTATTCCATCAAATATGCTCTCATAGCAAATGCATCTGAATATGGTACACACATTAAAAATATAGAATTAAATTTTTTCCTTATTTATGGTCCGAGTTTAAAGATTACTCTTTGATCCAGATTATTTTCGGCACGAAATGAGATCGGAGATATAATAAAGAAATGCACAGAGATATCGCAGATATTCAATAATATAACAGAAATGTATCAGAGATGCAACCATAAACACAGAGATACAATAATACACGATTTCTATTAACGAAATAAATGTACAGAGACTGTAAAATACAGAGTGAAAGACTTGTTAGAATGGTGGTAGCTTATCTCTGAGAAGAGATGTGATGGCTACTCACATCCGTGAGAAGATTATTACAATGAGGCTCTGAAGGCCTTTTTACAATAAACAGGAATGCCAAAAGTCCTAGACATCCAAAAACCTAACTCTAGGAGATGAAACGCCAAAAGTCATGTGGGCCCCGTTTGGGTAAGTTAGTACATCAACTTCCCGGGGTTGTAACTTTCGCATACGATCTCCGTTTTAGGCATATAATAGCTCGTTGGAAAGGTATCATCGAGGATCCTTCCTTGCCTGTATCCACATTGTGTGTCATGTGGCCTGAAAATTGGCAATGTTTGCATATCGCGCGACAACTTTTGGTGTGATTCTCCACATCTTGGAGATGGATTCTTGTAGGTTGTGTAGGTACCCTTTGAAGATGGATCCATTCATGCTCTTGTGACTAGCGCTCGTTGTCACCTTTAGCAGTGAATACCTATTTCCCTTTCTTGGTTTGGGTCTGGTACAAAAAGTTACGTACCTTGGTTCCCTCCAGCCCATAAAGGATATGAGCGTGATCAACCAAGAGTAGTGAAACTATGTTCCTAGATCCTGCGCATCCTTGTAGTCATCCAAGAACAAGTTCAAGAGGTACAGTGCCCAACTCATTGAGCTTCCTTCTGCGCACTGGGCTCCAAATGCAACAACTCGAGCTAGGACTTCCTCCCTGTGACATTTTCTTAGTAGCTTGCAGGCTAAGACTTTCTCGCCCAATTGTGTGGTTGCATCGTTGATCCTCTTGATGATGATCCCTCTTTTCCCCCTGTCGGTGTCATACTTCTTCTTCATCTCTTCTGCTAGCGCTTTCTCCTTGGTTTTGTCATCTAGAAACAACGTGGGATCCATTCCTTGGATTGGTAACTCTGTTATGTTCGCAATAAGCTCAACGACTATGGGGACGAGCTTGTCCAGCCATATATACCCTCCATGTGTGACTGCTAGCAATTGTTTGACGCATGCGGTTGCATGCTAACCTCTGCCAAAATGTGGTAAGTCCAACATACCTAAAATTCTCATTTTTTGTAACCCAGCTGCCCACTGGAGTGGCTGCTCGATTGGCTCGCCAACCCCATTTGTGCCCGTAGTCTGGATAAAGACCCTCTTCGCAAGTTCCAGAAACTTGGCTTCATTTTCTACATCATGGTCAGAGTATTTGAGCTTCCTGATATGACTCAGTAGCTCTGGTCCTACTTGTACCCCCTCTGGTATGCGCGGTAGAAGGATTTATGTTGCAAGTTTCTTGCGAGGTGACCTTGGTATCTGTATCTTGTCTTTCTTTGTCAGTGGTGGCTGGATTGAAGTTCTAGCAGCTTCTTGTTGTTCCTGTGTATACCATTCTGGCCAATCTAAGGTATCTTCACCCATCTCCCCGGTTGAGTGGTCTGAGATGGTCGTTTGAGACTCGTCTGGCTCAAATTTTTTTGTTGGCTTCGATGCCATGCCATTAACTTTAGGAGTTGCTTCTGTATTCTCTGGTTGCACCTCCTTCAGGGTTTCTGCTTCTTGGTTATGTGGCTCCTGCGTCGTTGTTAGCATATCTACATTCATGGCCTCTGTTGTTGGTTGTTGAATTTCCTCCAGTATCAACATGGGTTGTACTGGTATCATCTCCAGGGATGGGATTTCGCCTATATTGACGATCTTTGGTGACTGTTGTTCACCTTCTTCCGCCTGTCCTCGTGACCTAGTCTAAACTCTGGTTTTCCTGGCAGTCTGGCTCACTTATGTTTGCTTAGGCGGTGCCATGGCGGTGAATGTCAAGTGTCTGTTGGATTCGAATGATCTCTGTGATCTCTATGAACTCACACTGTGCTCTTTAGCCTCTTTTTCTATGCGTCTGTTTTCTTTTCGTGAATAGACTATTGGCTCCCTCGCCCGTGTGTTGTATGGCTTTCCCATGAAGCTTGTCGAGGATGTTTCCTTGATTATGGGTTTAATGCACCTTGATCACCAATTCAATGCATATTTGGCGGTTTCATACTTGCCATTACTCCTGTTGTGCCATGTTTTGTTGGCGCAATTAATGTGGCGTCCCATCGGTCCTTTCCATCCTTTAATTTCGCCTAGTGCTGTCTTGTCGTCTTGCTTTTGCCGACTCTGCTTTTCCCGCTTGTTTCCCTTTGGATGTGACTATTATCTTTCTCCTCACCAAGTTTGTGTTTCTAAATTTGTGTGTCCTTTCTGCCTCTGGTGCCCTGTGCCCTCTTTGGTTCTTTCCTTTTTGGTTCTTTTTTCCTCTTTGGTCCTTTTTTGGTTCTTTTTTTTTTTTTACTGCGTGGTGGTTGGTTGACTGTCCTTGTACAGCTTCAGTTAGCTCCCATTGATCATCCCTCTGAGTTATTCACCTGATAAATCTATTAACTGTACAAATCCTCCATCTGTGACATATTTTACTCGTATGGTCCTAACCAATGCATTCTGAGCTTTCCTGGGTGCTATAACAATTTTTTGTCATACATCAGTACTAGATCTCCTTCCTTGAACGTTTTCTTCTTGATGCGTCTATCGTGCCAAGATTTGTCTCTTGCTTTCTAAATTTGTTGGTGGAGTCCTGCCAAGATTTGGTATTCCTCCGTGGTCAGTAACTGATTCCGTCTCTCTTGTAGTACTCCTCATTCTCTCATTTGTGTGATCGCTGCTACGTGCAAGCTTGGTACTAAAAATTCCAGCGGCACCACTGCTTCTTGGCCATAAACCAGTTTAAATGGCGTGTGCCCTGTCAAATTTTTGCACATAGTCCTGTATGCCCATAATAATGCTGGTACTTTGAGGTCCCAGTCGTCCCTGTTGACGTTGCAAATCTTTGTCAGCGCATTCTCCAAAATTTTGTTCAAGCCTTCTACTGTGCCATTTTCCTGCGGATGATACGGTGTGCTCTTTTGGTGATGGAATTCATATTCTTCAGTCATAGCGTTGATGGTACTGTTTATGAAGTGTGTGCCTTGGTCGCTCATCAAAATTCTAGGGCACCCAAATCTAGTAATGACTTGTTCAAATAGAAAGTGTGTTGTTGTTTCTGCGCTGCAATCCTTCACCGGTGCGGCTTCCGCCCATCTTATTAAGTATTATGTCGCGGTGATAATGTACCTTTCTCTTGTTATTTTTGATGGTGGTTTGATTGGTCCCACAAATTCTATTGCCCACTTGTCAAATGCCTGTAATGTTACTTGTGGTCGTAATGGCATCTCATCCCTTCTGTTGGGTTTGTCTAACCTTTGACAAACATCGCATGTTTGACAGTATTCCTTTGAATCTCTGTGAATCGTTGGCCACCAAAGTCCTGCGCGCAATACCTTCTGCGCGATAGCTTTACCTATATAATTCCCTCCTGCTGTTCCCTGGTGGGCTTGCACTAAAACTCTTGGTCTTTCGTGCGATAACACATATCTTCGCAAGATGTTATCTGCGCCCATTTTGTATAGGTGTCTTGCAATTAATTGATAGTCAGAAGAACGGACTACCAGGTTTTTCTTCTACACGGTGCTATATTCTTGCGACCTAGTACCTATACTCAAGTACTGGATGATATCTGTGAAGTATTCATTAACAATTTGTACTGAGAATAACTGTGCATCCGGAAGGTTGTCTTCTAAATTCGCAGGCTCTTCTCCATTTGTGACCCTTGATAGGTGGTCAGGTCCTACGTTCAATTTTCCTGGCTTGACTATTACTTCAAAGTCAAATTATTGGAATAGTAGTAACCACCGAGAGATTCTCCCCCCCAACACTAGCTTGTTGACTAGGTATTTCAGGGCTGAGTGATCTGTGAACATCTTAAAGTGTTTTCCCAATAAGCAATGTCGGAACTTTTGAAGTGCATAGACCATAGCTAGGCCTTCTCTTTCTATCGTGTTATAGTTCTATTCTGAGTCTGATAACTTTCTTCTTGCAAATGTTATCGGGTGATCCAAGTCTCCTGCTCCTGGCTGCACCAAGATAGCTCCAAGTGCTATCGCTGATGCATATACATGCACATGGAATGTCTTCTCCCAATCTGGAAATACTAATATCGGCACAGTGACCATATTTTCTTTCAGGGTATCCAGACCGTGTTGAAACTCATCGTTCCACTGAAACTTTGTATCCTTTCTTAGCAACTTTTCCATCGGTGCAGTGATCTGCGCATATCCTTTGATAAATTTCCTGTAATAACCTGTGTGTCCCAACATTGCTCTTAGCTGACAGACTATTTTTGGTGGTTGTAAGTTAACAATGATTGTGATATTTGCAGGATCTACTATCAAACCTTGTTTGCATACTATGTGGCCCAATAGTATCCCAAACGGTGTTTCGAATATGCATTTCTTTATGTTCAATGGTATCTGGCACTATCTACATATTTCTAACATCAACTGTAAAACTTCCACATGGTTTTTTTAACATACTATAGACTGTCCAATCATCTAGGTATACTTCAAGAATCTAATGGATGAATTCCTTAAATGAAACAATAACTACTTTGTAAAAGATTGTTGTTTCATTCTTCAGTCCAAACAGCATGACTGTGTATTGGTAAGATCCCCATTATGTCGTGAACGTGGTCTTGTATCTGTGCTATCTTAATCTAATGGTAGCCTGAGAATCCACCAGTGAATGAGTAAGCTTCATCTCCTCCCACGTTCTCTAACACTTCTTCCGTGAAAGGTGTAGGGAATGGGTCGTGTAGGCATGCATCATTCAACTTCCTCAAGTCGACGCATATCCTGATCCCTCCTTGCTTCTTTTCCTGTACTACCATCGGTCTTACCCATTCTGATTCTTCGACCGGTTCTATGATGCCGACTTCGAGCATCCTGTCGATCTCAGCTTTGATTTTTTTTTTGTATACGGGGTTCAGTCTATATGATCGCTGTCGAATAAGTCTCTCTTCAGGTCTGAGTGGTATCTTCATCTCCCCTAATTCTCCTGTTATACCCTTCATCTCTGTAAAGGTTGTGGGAAACAAGTCGTTGTATTCACGCAACAACTCTGTGATGCTTTCTATTGTTTTCTCATCCCAGTAGTCTCCAACGTTGGCCATTTTGGGATGCTCGACTGTCCCAATGTTAACTTTCTTTACTTTGATCGGCACAGAAATGACTTCTGATTCTATGGGTGGGCCTTCCACATCTCTTTTTCCTTCTTCTTCTTCGATCTGAATATCGCGTAGATCATCTTCATCCGGTGCTTCCTCTTGCACATGATAGCATGAAAACAATTCCTTAACTGTCTGTTTATTCCATTGTTGCTCTTCTATGATAACTTCTATATCTGGTTCTTTGATAAATATTACTCCTCTTATCTGTTTTAGAGCTGCATCTATGTTGGGTTTTTCATGTTCGAATGAAAATGTGATGGTAAAATTCTGTTGCAATGTCGTCCATGTCACAGTTCCTTTGTGTAACTCCTGGTCTATATACCAATTCACTGGTATGCCCTCTAGAGTGTGTATGAAGTGATGAGGCCATTCCTCTGGGGGTGTCATTTTCCATAACGTTCTACATGCCTCCACATGCTCTGTTGGTGCCCCATGTCCATCATACTTCTGCTATTTGTTGTTTTTCTGTTCTGCGTCAAACCTTATGTGCAGTAGCCTCTTACATTGATACCAATCTGTGATGGTCTCCTTGTGCGCACCCCACCATCTTGCAGGTGTGGCCTTGAGTGCTAGGTCAAGTGCCAACAGTCTCTGGTTCTCTAACACTTTGTCTTCATACTGTGTCAAGAATGTTTCCAAATCGTTTATTTTGTGGAAACTGGGCAGTTCTCTGATTTTTGTGTCTACCCATCTTACTGCACGGTCTATTCTTGCACATCTTCTCATGGATACTTTGTGTAGACTTTGCTGCCAGTTCTCTAAACCGGTCGGCGGTGATGTCTGAGTCTGTTTCACATGAAGTAATGCTTCGCCAACTGAGTATCCCATCGACAATTGGGTTTACGTAATCCTCATCACACATAGTTGTTCTGTATAACCGGACGATTTCCTCTAAGTCTAGGCAAGTAGGTTCTACAAACCTCTCCCATTCTGATGGGTATAATGGTGCGATGACCCTGTATTCTCCTGACTCAAATGTCATTTTCCTGGTTTTCAAGTTGATTATGGCCTGGTTGTCAAACGCCCAATCTAGACCAAGCAACGCTGGGTAAGGTGTTGTGCCGTCTACTATTTTAATGACTTCAAAGTCTGCTTTAGTGCGCACTCCATCGAGATCTACTATCACTCCTTTTAGTCTACCGATTGGTAAGACTCTGTGTTGGTTTGCCAATTTTAATTGAACATGTGAATATCCTAATGTTGGCTCTCCCATGCACTGCCATGTCTTCTTTGGTAATATATTAACTTCAGATCCTAGATCTAGTATAATGTCTCCCATATTGAAATCCCCAATATTATCATTCAATCTAAACTCCCTACTTATTCTTCTTCTCGTGTGCAGGTGATTGACTCTCTTTGGTTCTATCTTTCCTTCCCTCTCAATGCTACATTTTTCTAGTATGTTTTGCAATATTTTCACAGATGATGGATCACTTATTTACACATGATTGCAGAAAGCCTTTGATTGTACTTACTTGTCCCGTGGGTTGCATCCCGTTGGTATGATCCAATGATGGCGACATCTCGTATTCTCTTGCTTCCTTGTTATGTTGCGCAGTTGAAGTCGATGCTATGTCCTCCTTCTAAAATTCTTGTATGGCTTCTTTAAAGATCTCCTTTTCCTTTTGTGCGTCGAACTGCTTCCTTGGTTCAGTGTTATTCTTTACCCATTGATTCTACATTGGTTCTTGTCAAACTGCGTCAGTGCCCATTTTAGCTCCTCCATGGGTAACTATGTTGATGTTCCATCCTTCATCCCTTGCTTCGGTTGAAATCCACTGAAAATTCTGGTTGTTTTGGTTCCTCTTCTCCTAAATATTTACTAGTAGTGTTGGACATTCTTCTGTGTCATGATATGATGCACGACAATACATACAAGTTGCCAGTGGAAGTGGACATTCCCTTGCATAATGTCCTAGTTGTTGACAATTGTGACATGTGACTAGTCCTCTACCTCGTCTGAAACCTCCTATGGCTCATCCTCCTCCTCTATAGCCTGCTCGATCTCCTCGTGGCGCGTTATACTAAGGTACCTGATTATACTATGCGGTATTGTACTGAGGTTGTACCGTATTGTACTGCGGCTGCGCGTTATTGTATGGTGGTTGTGAAATATTATACTGTTGTTGTGCAGTGTTGTATGGAGCTGGGACCTGATTGAACTGTGGCGTTGCTTACCCGGTCATCATTTCGGCCTGTAATCTATATGAGTCTGATGTCCTTTCTCGCATCAGATCCATATTTCTACAATATTTATCATCATGGCCCACTGACTTGCAAAAGGTGAAATATGATCTCTTTGGGACTGTCTGTATTTCTGCATCATCGTGCAGTGATAAGGGTCATGACCCGATTTCTTGTAGATTTTGCACCATAGTCCTCCTGGTGGTAATGGATTTGGAATTTGGTTGCCATATACTGTGCGGACATTGGACATTCATTCTTGTGGTGTCCTTCCATCCTGCATGTGGTACATCAACCGACTTCTTGTTTTTCCTTGTTCTTATTCCAGTTCAGCTGAAATGTGAGATTCTTCAAATCCTCCTTCAGTTCTTCGATAGCTGGGTCTTTCTGTTGGTACTATTTTTCTTCCAGTTCTAAGGCTGCCTACAGAGCCTCTGCCTGTGTCTAAAATCTCTGTTGTTGTAAAGGGTATTTTAAGTGTGGGAGTAGTGAGTTGACAAACAAGTGCCGATGCTGCATCTCGATCATGAGATATTTTAACTTTCCCTTCATTCGCTTGAATATTTGATCAATATCCCATATAGACTCTCCTAGTTTCTATCTTATTTCGATCATCTCGTTCATGTACTAATCCTCAAAGCTTAGCTTCTGGAACTCATTTATCAGTAACTTCTTAATGTCTTCCAGTGTCCTTGTCGTCACAGGGGCACTGTTTGTGTCTAGACTCATGTACCAATATAGTGCGCAGCCTCTTAGCGTAATAGCTAGCTGCACGAGTTTGGTATCTTCATCAGTGATTTTTTTGGCTTCCCATATCTTTGCACAAATGAACAAATGCTTCTTGGGGTCTTCTGCTTCTTCTCCTCGAAATTCTAGTAATTTGATGGTGGGATCGTGTCCTGCCATCCTGAATGATGAACTACTACCTCCATGCGGTGTAGATAACTGACTAGTGTTGCCTGAACTGGCTTCTCCAGTTGTTGTTCCTTGTGTAGATGTACTTCCTACTGTTTGGTTGCTTCTGAACTTCGGTTGTCTAAACAATGGTGTTCTCTTTGGTGTATTAGTCGCACATGGGTTTATGGGTTCCACATTGACATTAATATAGATAGGATGGTTGCCTTCTCCTCCTTCTCTTGGACCTCTCATCTTCCTTTCATATGTTTCACGCAGGATTTCCTCAATCTACTCCACAGCCCAAAGATCCTCTACCTCTTACTCATCACTCGCCAAGCCTTCCCTCGCGGCTATGGCTCTCTTCTTAGTATTCACCTTGTATTGGTAGGGTACTCCGCTACGTGTCTTTCCCGTTGACACCAAGATCCACTTGATCTGGTCGTCGCCCATCATGATTGGGTCCAAGGGTTCCTCCTTCTTGCCCTGATCCTTTCTTCCTTCAATTTCTCCTCTCTTTGTCAGTGCTTCCCCCCTTTCCCCATTCACGCAGGGAAGTTTAGCTGTCTGATTCCATTGTCATTACACCTTTGTTATATAGAAGGATATTAATAGAAGTATACAGTGATCGAATGTACCTTCCTCAAGGTCTGCGCATAAATTCTTGCTCCAGTGCGCTGTATGACTTCGTTGTGTCGACTGCAAACTCTGTTATAAACCCTGCCACAATACTATCAAGCCAAAAGTCTACTGCGCGGGTGAACTTGTTGTTCACCTGTTGTAACTGCTCAATCTGTGCTAAGGTCCAATCTAACTGCTCAATCTGTACTGAGCTCAACAACTTACAAAATATTTCATACAACAAAATGTAAACCCGAATACTAACTAAATCAGAACAACTACAAAATTCGTGAACCCTCTATAATACCTCAGTATCAGTATTTATACATCTTTGGCCCTTCAACCATTACAATACACTACCAAAACTCTAACCCTACTGACGTTAGGTCTTCCTCTCATGTGCGTGTGTTGTTCTTCCTTCCAACTGTCTCTTTCCTTGTGCATGCTTTATTGCATGCACGCGTGATGTGTTTCCTTCCAGCTGTTGCTTCACTCTCTGCATGCTTTCTTTCCCAACGATTATCCTTCTTTCCACTTCGGCCTGCTGCCAACAGGCATTATACCAAGTTGTATAGAGTCCTGTCTCAAACAAGAGTTTCAACTAAACCATACAGAGTTACATTTCACCTTATTGATTGATTTTGTGTTATATTGTCCATGCAAGTAGATGGACTGAAATCATTTAAAAAAAAATTCAGCACTAAATCCAAATCCATGCCTGATTAACCTTTGTATCATTCAACATCCCTTCATTATTCTAAGCCTCCCTTTCACAAATCTAAGTTATTGTTAAACCATATTTAGTGAACATTTAGTGAAAGTTCTATCTTTCTTTTATTTGCATACAATTAATAATTGTTACGTATTTAATGATTGTAAAATAAAGAATGACTTTTGCATTTGATTTTAGATTATCTTTTTCAGTGTAGGCTCCGAGGGAGGTAGGAGGGGACAAGGAAGAAGGCAAAACATTGTTTGGAAAGAAACAAGAGAATCATATTTTCATTCCACTTTGATGCTAACTCAGACGAGTTCGATTAGCTAGTTCAAACTTGACACCCTTTTCTAGGATGATACCAAGCCTTACCCCATCCTTTTTCACTTACAAATTCCCCACTACATCCTCACCTAAGTATTGTTGATGTTCTTGAACAACATAAGCCAATGCATGCAAATGATGGATGGGAATAACACCATGCTAGACCTGCATATGGAATTACAAATTGGCCCAACAACTCGAAGAATCCTCCATTACCTATTTTTTCCCCATTGTTCATTCAATTAATTATTTTGTTTAGAAACCACCAACCATTGAAATTAAGTCGTCTCCTCCAGATCTATCACATGATGAGAAAGGAAAAAATCCTTTGAAAGAAATGCCCAGTACTAAATCACCTCAATCCACCTTGGCCTGTGAAAAATAAGACACTTAAAAGACAAGGGAAGAAGGAAAAAGGGAAATTTCATTTTTGGATATGCATCCTCAATTGCTCTAAAGGATATTTTCTTTTATTTTCATGATGGTATGTTGCTAACTCAACTTGGATAATGCCTTTAAATGTTTTACTATTATTCGAGCCAATGATATTTATTTTGAAAATTTAATTATCTTGCTTTATGAAGTTTTGAAATAAATGGAGGAACCAGTGGTACATGATTATATAATCTGATAGTTCTTCATAACATATTTCATGCAATACATATGGCTTTATGATATAATGTTTTGAAATGATAAGTCGGGAGTCACAAGGGGGATTCATGATATAAGTTATATTTCCTAATTGAGTCTAGTGGGACCCCTTGCCTACTTAAAGTAAAAGTTATGTAAATAATATTATGACGTCTTATTAGTTACTTCATTGATTCATATTATCCTTTTTTTTTATTGTAAAAAGTCATAAATAAAAATAAAACAATTAAACTAATTAACCACTAGGAAATGGTTTAGAACAAGATGAAGACATCAATGAAGGGATCTCATTCATCAATAGAGAGGTATGCTAAAGCTTTGGGAGCTTTCTATCAATGATTATTCTTCACCATTCTAAGTATTTTGTGGGATAAATTGCTTTGTCAATAGAGGGAGATTTTGTTTAAAAGTGACAAAGAAAGGTGAAGTGATACTAATTTGTGGTCTTCTCCTAAAGAACATAAATTGTTTGATTCACATTACTTGAGGTGGTCCATGTCAGATTTTAGGATTTATTTCTCTTTCTATGGTGCTTGGTTGCCTTTGTATGACTCTGTTTACATCCGAGGATTCCAAAGACTTCTTTGATCCAAGTTCTCACAAGGACTTGTAAAGGTTGTTAGTCCGAAACTAATGTTTGGTTATTCAATAAAGGATCATTGCATTTTTCTCATGGCTAGCTCTTACTTCATTATTTAAATGATCTCTTTTAGTTTTTGTACTTTCACTCATTGTTTGTTGTTGTTACTAGTTTTATTAACTTACTTGTAAATTTGAATAATTTTATGTATATGCTCTTGAATATTTCAAATTTAGCACAATATTAACTTTTCTCATTTTTATTTTTATTTTTTATATACAATTAATTTTATTTTTTATAAATTATAAAAATAGTTATATTCAAATTGAGTTTTTATTCATTTGAAACCTTGATTACCTTTCTTAGGCTTTAAGCAAGGGTTGATAATCCCACTTACCTTGCTTAGCCTTACGAGGTTCAAAGTGTTTTGTGTGAAACATTAAAGTTTCCTACTCAATAGGTACCTCCCTAGGAACCCCATATTTTCCTGCCTAAATACATTACAACCTTATGGGTTCAAAACTACTCTATCCAAACACTGATTTTTGAAGTGGTTAGAGATAGATTATCCTCGACATTCCCTCTTGGCATTAATTGGTTTTAGAGTCTCCTCCCAGGCTTGTTGTGAATTGGTAGTGCACTAATAGATGCTCCATTGATTCCTCATTGATTTAACAAAGCACACATCTCCCTAGACTTTCCCAAGACCTTTTTCTACAATTATGCCAAGTCAACACTTTGTTGGCAAGCACAAGCCATAAAAATATTCTAGTTTTTAGGGGACACCTTATCTTTTAGATCACCTTTCAAAGTGTTGACTAGTGCAAGCCATAAAATATTCTAGTTTTTAGGGGGAAACTTAACTTTTCGATTACCTTTCATTTCAACTTTTGCACTCTCAAATATATTTTCTACATAGCCCAATTTAATTGTGTATCCTTGAAGCTTTATTCTTTGACAATATTATATCATCCTCACCATCTTTTAGTTTTACAACACTATGTTTGAGATTGTCAATAAATTGTTTCCACTCTTTTGCTAAATCCCCCTAAAGGCTTATACATAAATCAGATTTGCAATCTCAGTTTCATAGTATAAATCCTTATTCTATTGCATCTACTAGACTATAAATTTCTAGGGAATAGAGAACCATTTTATAGAAACTGATAACCTATAATTATTTGAATAGTCTAACTAAGAGTCTTCCCTATTTCTACTTTACTTCCTTTGCCAATAATCCAAACCATGCATTTACCTACCAATGGAAAGGTTTTGACTAATGCCTTCCATATTCATTTTTTTCTTTCCTGATCCAATCCTCTACAGACCTCAGGGTATGTATTTAACTTCCATTACCTTGCCCCATAGAACTTCATTATTTATCATCATCTACAAGTTTTTAGCTATAAGTGTCTATCCAAACCAATGAATGTTCTTAAGACCCTGATCTCCTTCTTCGCCAGGTTAAACTATTTTCTTCCATTTGACCAAAGGAATGCATTCCTACTCTCTTTTCAATGTCCCTAAGAAACTAAAGCATTTTTTCCAACATACTCTTTGGGATGTGTGCGAAGGAAAGCATGTACACTGGTATTCATTCAATAATTGATTTAACTAGGGTTAACCTTCCTCCTCGAGATAGCCATCTATAACACCAATTTGTCATTCATCCTTCAAGTTTCTCATATAGCCATCATTGATCTGTGACTCTATATCCATTAGGATTTTAGATAAAAGACCATTGGGAAACCTTTATATTGTCAATGTTTCAAGATTTAAAAGGGATTGATTTCATGCCCACGTATCTTTGATTGATCATTTGTTGATCATTAGAGTTGTGTGAATTTGAAATATTATGCGCCATAAGACTTCTTTTTCAGTGGATTCGAAGCTTCAAGAGAGTTTCATTCTATCATGGTTGAGAGAATCCCCAACATTTCTAAGTCTGGAGCAGGGCATTGGCAATCATTTGTTTGGAAAACTTTGAACTTACCCTTGATCTCGTGGTTGCATATTTTATGAAACATTGAAATCAATTGCCAATTAAGACAAGGTTGTGCCAAAATATACCAATAAAGGTACATATTTTCTTCGCATTTCAATTTGCTCAAGCAATGTATGAGATACTCATTGTGTAATAATTTTTTATCTAACAACTTGTTATTTGTTGGAATAAAGATAATTAGTTTAGTGGATTGGAAAACAATCTAGAACAAATGAATGAATCATAGAGTAACATCGAAAACTTTCTCACCATGCTAGTCTATTGCTAACTTCACTTTCACTCAAAAATGTCTTAAGATTTGAAATTATAGTATTACTATTTTGATTGTATTCTTTTATATTCATATAGTTAGGTGAAGCACTAGAATCTCTAGTCCAACATCTTTTGAATATGTAGTAGATATGACTCACATTGTATTCTAAATATATAGTCATGAGTCGGTGAAACCTAATATGTACGAGATTGTCATGAGTCGGTGAAACCTAACCTTTGACCTTGTTGTACCTATACGATAGCTTCATCATCACTAGGAATAAACCGTGTACAACGCAGAGAAAAGTACAGCTCCGCTGAGGAAAGTGGCGGTGAAACTTCCTACCTTGTTCCTCGTCGGTGGGGGTAACGTTCACACTCTTTTCTCGGCAACTGCTGCGACGCGCCCCGCGGAAATAACCAACCATTTTCCCATGTTCCTTCCCTTAAAATAACGCTCGCAAGCACATGAATTCATTCATATGTTTCAGCGGTATTGAATTCGTGTATTTGATTTTGGAGAAAATGAAGATGCAATTCTGTGCCCCATCAATAAATCAGATCATCCGGATGAAATTGAAGAGCACAACTGAAACGTCTGTGCTGGTGGGTGCTTATGTTATAATCCAACTTGCATTGTTGGGGTCTCTGTTGAGCACTCATTCTGAGTCTCCCTCTCAGCTGAAGAGTTGTGGACATGGCATCTCCTGGATTCCTCTTCACGTCTATCTCTCTGCTGTTCTCAGCCTATCCACCATTGTTGCTCTCGCCTTCTCCTTCATAACAGAAACCCAGCTGGACTTCATACAACGCCGGCTGCTCCTCTCACAAAAGGCTCCTTCTGGCGGTTTGATAAGTACTGGCGATGAAGATACAGAAAGCGAACGCTCTCCATGTTCATGTTCTTTGAGTTATAAGGACTGCTTTTCCCCTTACAGACTCGCCCTCTATGTTTATGTGATTGTCTCCTTTGTCCATCTCTTCAACACATCCAGGCGTTTACTCTGCTGAAATCCTCGCTCTCTTCTCCGGCACACTTTGCTGAGATTTTTAATAGATGAATGAATTTTGCATAAATATGATGTCAGGGTTATTGAGCTTTAATAAATGGTTGAATCATTGAATCATTTATTGATGTATTGTTTTTTTAATTCAGTTGAATTTTCATCTTGCATGATATTGTGAGCAGATAATTTTTCATCTATGTTTATGTGTACATGATTTATATGATTAAATTTGGTTTCATAATAAATATATCTTATTAATTGTAATGTAATTAAAAAAATATCATTAATTAAGTTTAATGTAGTTGTATTAATAATTTTCAATGTACATAATGTTTATAAATATAATTTGAGAGCGTTGTCTAATTATTTTATGAAATTGTATTTTTCATAGAAATTGGTGATATAAATTTGTATCAAATCACTATTTTTTGTTCTTTAAAATCCAGTTTTGAATATAGAAATGGGGGCACTCTCATTATATAGAAATAATCACTAAAATCCGATGATCTAACAATTCCCTGTAGGATTTCTGGCAAATGTCCCCGGAAAAAATGGAAAACATTCATTTCGTAGAACGTTTAGACTACGACTAATTTGAGTGGGCCTAATGGTTAAGAACATGTGTTTTCTCTTTAGAGGTCTGTTGTCCAAAAAACAAAGGGGTTTTATACACCAATTTGGTGTTAAGGGATATTAACTTTCTTGTAGATACTATATTGGCTAAAATTTCGTTTTTGTCCAAGAGTAAGGCCTAAAACTAGTTTGGATTGGCTAAGAGCTTGTCTTCCTCAGATGTAAGGAAACAAGTCAAATGCTTCAGTGGGTTATTTCAAGTGGCGTCATTTTCTTTGAATAATATTGATGAATCAACCTGAATTCATAGATAACAACCAATGATGGCCATCTTCGCTAATGGTTGACCACTTAATTATGATAGGTTTTTCCACCTTCAAGGGAAAATAAAATAAATAAAAACTATAAGACTTGTCTAAGCTAAAAAGGAGAAGAACTAGGACTGGATGGTAACTTATTGGCTTTCCTTAGAATCACTCTTGGTTTCACTACCAGTGTTTCTTCCATAAATGCCATTGTCCATGAAAGGCACTATATCCAAGTGAGGAGGGAGCTTTTGGAAAAATCTCTTCTATTTCTTCATTGTCAAATATGATTTTTCCAAAACATCCATTTGTCAATGATTTTGGATTAAACACAACCTTCCCTCCTTTATCACCCTTGCCACATAGATTGTCCCCCTTACACTAACTTTGTAACTTAAATCACCTATAATGATTGCTTTCTCCCAATCTTTCTCATGAAATATATTAGAGGCAAAAACAAAATAGAAAGTTCAACAAGACAGAGCCTTATGCTTTTTTGGGAAGCACTTTTAAGAGTCTTTTTAATAGATGTCACATTCGTTCAAAACATTGAAGTCACAAGTTCCCTATGTGGAACCTTGCATAGTGGCAAGATTTCAGGTAGGAACCTGTCACTTCAATATTTTAGGCAAGATTTTCCAAGATTGCATATGGCTCACACGTAATGAGGAATATAAACATCCTCTTAAGATAAGTGACAATGACAAGGAAACCATGACACATAGAAGGAGGCTGTATTTTTTTTTCAATTGGTTGTTGAGTGTCCCAATCCAAACTTGTAGATTTGACTAGTCTATTAACAAACCCCGAAATAAATCACACTACCAACCTTCCTAACCTCTTAACTCAACGAAGAAAATTCTAGGGAGCAACAACAAGCTAGGGTTTGATAGTCATAGACACAGAGGAGTACAACATGGTCACCAAAGGGGGTGGAAATGGAAACCCCTCTTACAAGCAGGTAGTGGTGGACAAGGGAAAAGGCTCACGTGGTGGTAGTTTCAAGGAACCAGTGACGAGCGCATCGGGATCAGGACTGGAAAAAAATCAGGAAAACAACCAGGAAGAAAGGGATCGCATGGAGGAAGAAGCCAGAGAAACCCATAATGATGCGCAAAAACCAGCGAACCCCAATGGGGTAGAAGGGCTCAACCCGTGTAAACCTAAGACAACACTGATACCCAAGGTGATACTGGAAGGTCCACAAATGCAACTCTACCAGGACCAGATGAAGATGCATGTACTCATTTACAAGTTCATTGGTTTGTGGCCCACCGAGAGAACGTTGCACAACTGGATAAAATACCAATGGAAGCCAAGCGAGGAAGTGGAACACCACCTGGGGTCGAAAGGCTTCTTCACATCAGTATTCATGAACTTGGAGGAAATGGATAGAGGGGGCCATACTTCCACGCCTCAGCAGGACTGTACATGCGGCCATGGAAGGAAAACTTCTCCCCAGAGAAAGAAACCTTCAAGAATGTACCTGTATGGCTGAGGCTTTAGTCCCTACTGCTAGACTATTGGCTACCCTCAACCTTTGAAGCAATCAGGAACAAACTTGGAAAATATGTGAAGACATCGAAAGCAACCCTAAAAGGGAGATATACCTCCTATGCAAAAATTTGCATAGAGATGGATGTTTCAGGGGCACTCCTAGAAGCCATAAGCCTAGAACTCAGGGATGAGGAATCGATACAACACATCGACTACGAGCAGATCCCTTTCATATGCAGAAGATGCCATGAACATGGACACCTCTTCAGAGAATTCCCTCTTAATAGGAAACAAGAAGAGGAAAATACCAAAATACAGCAGGATGAGGATGAATTTATCAAGCCGAACCACAGGAACAAAGCAAATAAGAAACCAAGTAAAGTCCCAATGGGAAGCATTCCGAAAGCCAAGACTCGACATGAAGGGTGGGACAAACCCAACAAAGGGGAAGAAGGAGGAAAGGAAAAGATAAAATCCAAAGAAGCCAAGGAACAAGCCACAAATAGAACACAAACATCCCAAGCAATAAGATGGAAGAGGGGGATGGTATGACTCCAATGGACGGAGAAACCAAAGATGCCAACACCCCCATGCAGGAGGCGGACGAAGATGTGGAAATGATGCCAAGTGAGGTAGGTACGAAAGATCCTAATCTCAGAGATATTGTGGAAAGGGAAGGAATAGATCTCCCAAACATACTGGAGCAATGGAAAAGGAAGGGCACAGACAATGTACCAGTGGAGCAACTAGATCGTATCCAATACCTATTCCTCCTAAGGGAGGAAGAAAAATCTAGAGGGATCAAGTGCACTCACAGGGAGATAGGACACCTCGGAATCAAAGTAGGCGAGGGACAACTCCAGCTCTCACCCAAGAAGATGAGAAGGAAGAAAGGCAGGAAATCAAACAGCATAGCCCTACAGGAACTAGGAGCTTTGCTGATAAACTCAGGTAAGATAAAAAGTCTCTTTCCCAACTCCCCCCCCCCCC
>JASDQU010104199.1:167906-183296 GCA_032191745.1 Picea mariana | reverse complement strand
TTCTTTGAGTTATAAGGACTGCTTTTCCCCTTACAGACTCGCCCTCTATGTTTATGTGATTGTCTCCTTTGTCCATCTCTTCAACACATCCAGGCGTTTACTCTGCTGAAATCCTCGCTCTCTTCTCCGGCACACTTTGCTGAGATTTTTAATAGATGAATGAATTTTGCATAAATATGATGTCAGGGTTATTGAGCTTTAATAAATGGTTGAATCATTGAATCATTTATTGATGTATTGTTTTTTTAATTCAGTTGAATTTTCATCTTGCATGATATTGTGAGCAGATAATTTTTCATCTATGTTTATGTGTACATGATTTATATGATTAAATTTGGTTTCATAATAAATATATCTTATTAATTGTAATGTAATTAAAAAAATATCATTAATTAAGTTTAATGTAGTTGTATTAATAATTTTCAATGTACATAATGTTTATAAATATAATTTGAGAGCGTTGTCTAATTATTTTATGAAATTGTATTTTTCATAGAAATTGGTGATATAAATTTGTATCAAATCACTATTTTTTGTTCTTTAAAATCCAGTTTTGAATATAGAAATGGGGGCACTCTCATTATATAGAAATAATCACTAAAATCCGATGATCTAACAATTCCCTGTAGGATTTCTGGCAAATGTCCCCGGAAAAAATGGAAAACATTCATTTCGTAGAACGTTTAGACTACGACTAATTTGAGTGGGCCTAATGGTTAAGAACATGTGTTTTCTCTTTAGAGGTCTGTTGTCCAAAAAACAAAGGGGTTTTATACACCAATTTGGTGTTAAGGGATATTAACTTTCTTGTAGATACTATATTGGCTAAAATTTCGTTTTTGTCCAAGAGTAAGGCCTAAAACTAGTTTGGATTGGCTAAGAGCTTGTCTTCCTCAGATGTAAGGAAACAAGTCAAATGCTTCAGTGGGTTATTTCAAGTGGCGTCATTTTCTTTGAATAATATTGATGAATCAACCTGAATTCATAGATAACAACCAATGATGGCCATCTTCGCTAATGGTTGACCACTTAATTATGATAGGTTTTTCCACCTTCAAGGGAAAATAAAATAAATAAAAACTATAAGACTTGTCTAAGCTAAAAAGGAGAAGAACTAGGACTGGATGGTAACTTATTGGCTTTCCTTAGAATCACTCTTGGTTTCACTACCAGTGTTTCTTCCATAAATGCCATTGTCCATGAAAGGCACTATATCCAAGTGAGGAGGGAGCTTTTGGAAAAATCTCTTCTATTTCTTCATTGTCAAATATGATTTTTCCAAAACATCCATTTGTCAATGATTTTGGATTAAACACAACCTTCCCTCCTTTATCACCCTTGCCACATAGATTGTCCCCCTTACACTAACTTTGTAACTTAAATCACCTATAATGATTGCTTTCTCCCAATCTTTCTCATGAAATATATTAGAGGCAAAAACAAAATAGAAAGTTCAACAAGACAGAGCCTTATGCTTTTTTGGGAAGCACTTTTAAGAGTCTTTTTAATAGATGTCACATTCGTTCAAAACATTGAAGTCACAAGTTCCCTATGTGGAACCTTGCATAGTGGCAAGATTTCAGGTAGGAACCTGTCACTTCAATATTTTAGGCAAGATTTTCCAAGATTGCATATGGCTCACACGTAATGAGGAATATAAACATCCTCTTAAGATAAGTGACAATGACAAGGAAACCATGACACATAGAAGGAGGCTGTATTTTTTTTTCAATTGGTTGTTGAGTGTCCCAATCCAAACTTGTAGATTTGACTAGTCTATTAACAAACCCCGAAATAAATCACACTACCAACCTTCCTAACCTCTTAACTCAACGAAGAAAATTCTAGGGAGCAACAACAAGCTAGGGTTTGATAGTCATAGACACAGAGGAGTACAACATGGTCACCAAAGGGGGTGGAAATGGAAACCCCTCTTACAAGCAGGTAGTGGTGGACAAGGGAAAAGGCTCACGTGGTGGTAGTTTCAAGGAACCAGTGACGAGCGCATCGGGATCAGGACTGGAAAAAAATCAGGAAAACAACCAGGAAGAAAGGGATCGCATGGAGGAAGAAGCCAGAGAAACCCATAATGATGCGCAAAAACCAGCGAACCCCAATGGGGTAGAAGGGCTCAACCCGTGTAAACCTAAGACAACACTGATACCCAAGGTGATACTGGAAGGTCCACAAATGCAACTCTACCAGGACCAGATGAAGATGCATGTACTCATTTACAAGTTCATTGGTTTGTGGCCCACCGAGAGAACGTTGCACAACTGGATAAAATACCAATGGAAGCCAAGCGAGGAAGTGGAACACCACCTGGGGTCGAAAGGCTTCTTCACATCAGTATTCATGAACTTGGAGGAAATGGATAGAGGGGGCCATACTTCCACGCCTCAGCAGGACTGTACATGCGGCCATGGAAGGAAAACTTCTCCCCAGAGAAAGAAACCTTCAAGAATGTACCTGTATGGCTGAGGCTTTAGTCCCTACTGCTAGACTATTGGCTACCCTCAACCTTTGAAGCAATCAGGAACAAACTTGGAAAATATGTGAAGACATCGAAAGCAACCCTAAAAGGGAGATATACCTCCTATGCAAAAATTTGCATAGAGATGGATGTTTCAGGGGCACTCCTAGAAGCCATAAGCCTAGAACTCAGGGATGAGGAATCGATACAACACATCGACTACGAGCAGATCCCTTTCATATGCAGAAGATGCCATGAACATGGACACCTCTTCAGAGAATTCCCTCTTAATAGGAAACAAGAAGAGGAAAATACCAAAATACAGCAGGATGAGGATGAATTTATCAAGCCGAACCACAGGAACAAAGCAAATAAGAAACCAAGTAAAGTCCCAATGGGAAGCATTCCGAAAGCCAAGACTCGACATGAAGGGTGGGACAAACCCAACAAAGGGGAAGAAGGAGGAAAGGAAAAGATAAAATCCAAAGAAGCCAAGGAACAAGCCACAAATAGAACACAAACATCCCAAGCAATAAGATGGAAGAGGGGGATGGTATGACTCCAATGGACGGAGAAACCAAAGATGCCAACACCCCCATGCAGGAGGCGGACGAAGATGTGGAAATGATGCCAAGTGAGGTAGGTACGAAAGATCCTAATCTCAGAGATATTGTGGAAAGGGAAGGAATAGATCTCCCAAACATACTGGAGCAATGGAAAAGGAAGGGCACAGACAATGTACCAGTGGAGCAACTAGATCGTATCCAATACCTATTCCTCCTAAGGGAGGAAGAAAAATCTAGAGGGATCAAGTGCACTCACAGGGAGATAGGACACCTCGGAATCAAAGTAGGCGAGGGACAACTCCAGCTCTCACCCAAGAAGATGAGAAGGAAGAAAGGCAGGAAATCAAACAGCATAGCCCTACAGGAACTAGGAGCTTTGCTGATAAACTCAGGTAAGATAAAAAGTCTCTTTCCCAACTCCCCCCCCCCCCNCAGCCCACGCAAGCAAAGAATCCTTAAAAACCGACTGAATAAGGAACAACCAGACCTTTGTTTCATCCAAGAAACAAAATGTATTGTAGACAGAATGGAAACAATCAGCAAAAAACAATGGAGCAAGTACAAGACTTTAGCTATAGAAGGACAACAGATGGAAGTTGGTATTCTCACTTTGTGGAACCCTCAAGTGATGAATTTACTAGCAGTCGAAGCCACTAGACACACACTTTTGGTGAACATAAAAATCATAGATAACACAGAGGTGATTCTATGCACTAATGTGTATGGTCCCCAGTTGTTGGAAGAAAAGAGAAGAATGTTCCTAGACCTAGAAAACCTAAAAGCCCATTCCTAAAACCTCCACTGGATCCTGGCAGGAGACTTCAACATCATGACGACAATTGCGGAAAAAAAAGGAGGCACTAGGAGACTGGATAAAGATGCAGAAGACTTTTAGCTTTCATTGACACAATGGATATGGTGGACATCAAAACCAGTAATGGCCAGTTCACCTGGAACAACAAATGGATAAAGCAACATCAGGTAGCTACAAGGCTAGACAGATTCTTGGTGTCATAGTCCATCATTCTACAAGATTTAACTTTAGACTGCAACATCCTTCCCTGGGGGTGTTCAGACCAATGGCCAGTCCATTTGGAAGCAAACTTCCAAACCACACCGAGGAATAGACCTTTCATATTCGAGAAATTTTGGATTGAACGTCCCACTTTCAAGGAGAACATCAGCCAATGGTGGCAGGCACAAAAACCAGAGCAAGGGACAAGGATGTTCAATCTTTATAAGAAAATCACGTACATCAAACATAAACTCAAGGAGTGGAACAAGGAAATCTTTGGAAACATAAACCAAGAAAAAAAAAATATTGAAGACAGAATGAGGAAACTCCAGGAAATATGCATAGACGAGGGCTATACAGAGGATAAGAAAAAGGAAGAGACCCAGATGACCCAGGAATGGGAGGAAATATGCCAGCAGGAAGAGACTCTATGGCGCCAAAATTCCAGAATCAGGTGGCTAAAGGAAGGGGAGTGGAATACAAAGTGTTTTAATAGAACAACCATTGCTAGAAGAACCCACAACAAAATTCTGAAAATTAGGGATCGGGATGGGATCGAGAGAGAGTCCCATAAGAAAATTGAAAACATACTAGTAAACCACTCCCAAGGGATATCCCAGGAACCCAACCAAGACCGAGCGGAGGCCATACAAAGGATAACTCAGCACATCCCCAGGCTAGTTACCAAGGAACAAAATATCAACCTAAACAAACCCATTGCTAAGGAGGAAATTGACAAAGTGGTCCAGGAGATGCCCAATGGAAAGGCCCCAGGCCCAGATGGTTTCACGGTGGAATTCTTCAAATACTGCTAGGAAGTGGTCAAACATGACATTTATGGGGTGGTAGAAGACTCCAGACTCTCGGCCTCCATTCTGAAAGCGCTAAATGCCACAATGATTACTTTAATCCCCAAAGAAAATGAAGCAAGAACCCCAGACCAATACAGACCCATAGCCTTATGCAATGTGGTCTACAAGATAATCTCCAAAGTCATAGCCAATAGACTGAAACCTCTCTTATCCACACTGATCTCACAGGAACAGGCGGGTTTTGTAGAAGGGTGAAAAATTGTGGACAATATCATCCATGCCCATGAGCTGATACACACACTAAAACTCCAGAGGAGAGGAGGGACGATAATCCAACTGGACCTAACAAAGGCTTATGACAAAGTTAGCTGGCACTATATGGTCAAGACTCTGGAAGCTTTTGGTTTTGCGCAACACTGGATCAACTGGATTGTCAACCTCGTCTCAACGACAAGTCACTCGCTTTTAATCAATGGAGCCCCATCCAAACCCTTATGGCCATCAAGAGGCATTAGACAAGGAGACCCGCTATCACCTTTCTTGTTCATTCTAATGATGGAAGGACTCAGTAGAAGCATAAAAAGTGCAACTACAACAAGAGAAATAATAGGCATCAAACCTTTCGAAAACTTCCTTACCTCCATGCACCAACAGTTCGTTGATGACACCTTACTCCATGACACACCCACAGTCAAGGAAGTGAAAGCCTATAAAAGAATCTTAGAAGATTTTGGGGAAGCCTCAAGCGTGGAGATCAATCACTCCAAATCCATGATCTATTTCTTCAACACCAACCCAATAATTCAAAGAAACCTGGCAAATATTTTGGGGTTTGAACACAAAACGCTCCCAACGAAATACTTGGGAATCCCCCTGATGGACAGAGCATGCAAAATGGTAACATGGGAAGGAGTGATCAACAAATTACAGGAGAGGGTGAAAAAATGGACTTACAAATCCCTCAACCTAGAAGGGAGACTTATTCTGACCAAAGCGGTTCTGCAAGCAATCCCAACCTATATGATGTCGGTGTTTCCCGCCCCCAAAGGAATACTCCAAAAAATAAGAATAATCCAAAGGGACTTCCTATGGAGAGGAGTGGAAAGTAAGAAAAAATAGGCCCTTCTGGCTTGGGAGAAGGTTTGCAAACCCAAATGCAAAGGAGGCCTCAGGTTACAAGACCCACAGGTAACCAATGAAGACTACGAGGCAAACCTTTGGTGGAGATGGGTCAAAGAAAAGACAACATCGTGGGCAACCCTCTGGAAGGCCAAGTATGCCCTGAACATCAACGACTAGGATCAAATTCGCTATATGGGCACAAAGGAGGGATCAACCATCTGGAATCTAGCCTGGCGCAACAAAACATGGATCCATAAACACAGCTTTTGGGAAGTGAGGAATGGTAAAACAACCATATTCTGGGAGGACGCATGGCAACAAGAACCCAAAATGGAAAATCCAGATAGGGAGGAACTCCAACAAGAGATGACTGCGTAAGGAAAAATCAAAATCCATGACTACTGTAAACAAGTAAATGACTGCGACAGATGGAGGATCTGGGACAAACTCAATCCACAAAATAGAGATCGGATCGCAACAATAGTGAATGAGGTGGAGGAGGAATTAGGGAAAAGGAAAATTGTAGTCTTGAAAGAAGAGGACCAACTAAGATGGGGCAGGAAAAATGGTGGGGAATTCAACTTAAAAGAAGCTCGGAATCACATCATGGCCCAGGACCAGGATGATCTGGTGCAACAGTGGGGAAAGATTTGGGACACCCCCAGTGGCCAAAAATCAAAATATTCAAATGGTTAAAACTTCATAACAAAATTCTAACCTAGGAAAACCTAAGGAAAAGGAGTTTCATAGGCCCATCACAATGCCATCTCTGTCAAGCAAAGGAAGAAACGATGAATCACCTCCTCAATGAATGTAATTACACAACAAAGATATGGGATTGGGCGGCAAACATCTTTCCCCAGTCCAATAGGAACCGAGGCAACATCAGCGCAACCATCAATGACTAGAATGAGAGTTATAGAAAAAATGAAATGGTGAACCTCTGCTGGAATCTCATGCCATGGATGATCATATGGGCAATATGGAAAGAAAGGAACCGACGCATCTTCCAGAACTAAAGCCTCCTAGAAGGGAAACTCAAGGAAACAATAATTTCTCAAATACGAGAAATGGTGTAGAGCCGCAATTTCCAGACTGAAAAAGCGCAACCCACATGCCAGGACTCTCGAATCCTGGAAATTTTTCACCTAAAATACGGGCGCAACAACACACGGTTAGGGTGGCCACCACAACTCCAATCAAGAGAGCGCAACTGGAAACCACCTCCGGTAGGGTTCCTCAAGTTAAATTTTGATGGGGCAGCAAAAGGAAACACATGAATAACAGGGATGGGAGGGGTGATCAGAGATAGTTGTGGAAACATAATTCAGTTGTACACTGGGAGTATGGGAAACTCAACCAACAACGCAGCGGAATTTTCCAACAAGGAAGGACCGGAACTAGATACGACCTGGCTCAACATCCCGGATGGACAATTCAGAATGGACTGCCTCCAAGTAGTGACAAAAGATTGTGACAACAACTTAAGCAAAGAATGTCACATCGAGGAGGGCAGCGAAAGGCCCAGGGGACGACATGAAGAACCTAGGCAGGATAAGACTGCCCAAAACTAGACCAACAATCACAATGTAGGATCAGATTATACAATAGGCAAGGGTACAACAACAAGGTCATGTCAACAATAAGTTTTGTGGGGAAAGTCAGTGGGAAAGTATCGACGACAAAGAACAGACAACGAATGGTGTAAGACAAGAGGGTTGGACACAAACTAGTGGGGACCCACCACGCCAAAGACTAGGTATGGGGAGATGCTCAGTCGGACATCAAGCGAGCAAGGGCAAGGGCCCGTACAGGAATAATGGTGGAGGCATCATGACCATACGCACCGTGATGGTGAAAAAGGACAGGAAGGTTTACCTCTACGGGTAGACCATGCTTGGAAGGACGAGCCCGTAGCAGGAAAAGTTCAATAAGAGAAGAAACATCATAAATAGATGTACACAAAAGAACGCAACTGCAAGAGCCACCACAGACACAAGGGCAGGAAATAGGTTGAGAATCTAGCAAAGGGGCTTCCATAGACCAAACAGGATGGTGCGAATGAAGTGAATGCACAACAAAAGGAACCCCCAGGGGAAGGGACCTCAGAACAATCCCCGACGGGTCTCAAGGATGGAGCAAGCGACCAAAGATGCGGAGGGCACTTTCCACACCCTAGTTGCACCGCAAGGAAAGGTGACCATTAACCATTTGGGAAAGGAAATCAAACAAAGTCGTAAGGGAAAAACATGGGATGCTCTAACTCAGGAAACAGACTGGGTAACTGACCCAGGAGCCATGCAACCCAGGGAAACCCTCTACCACAAAACAGTGGAGATGGCGTGGAAAACAAGTATGTTGATTGTCAAAGTGAGCTCAGAAAGGGAGGATGCTAGACGGGAGAACAACAAGGAACACATGAAACTATTGAACGAAATCTTGAGACACCTCGGTAGTTTGGAAACCATTATTAGACTGCTAACTGAGGTCGAGAAGGACCAACAAGCCAAGACTCAACGGTTGGCAGTTCAATTGCACCTCTACCTGCGCTACATCCATCACATGGACATCACGCCAGCCGACGGGAATATAGCGCCAACACAAATCAGAAAGACATGCACGGTCCCCCAAAAGGAGGAGAACAAGGGCCAGATAGATGAAGGAAAGAAGCACATCATCATCCTGGACTAGTGTTTGGTTAGTCTCTAGTTCTCTGACAAGTCATTCGGGTTAGTCCTGTGTTTGCTTAGTCTCTGTTTCTCTTTTTCATGTATGTTGCAATTATTTTGTCAAAAACTGGATATGGTAGGACCGGATTGGTTTCTCACGKTGGCAGCCCAGTCATACCCCTTGCTTTTTTCAGAAAGCGCAACTCAGGAACCTTTGGCCTGGTTTCCTTTTTGGTAGACCTAGGAACTCCCCTTTTTTKGTACTATAACCCTCTTTTAGTAATACAGGCTCTTAAACTCACTTACAAAAAAAACAAACATACCCCAAAATAACACTGCAACATGCTCACAATTGACATTGTTCCTTTCTTTAAGATTGAGAACTTCTTGAGTCGAAAACATATGCACATGATGAAGCCAAACACCACATTTGGTTTGCACTGATCATGGCCACTCTAGACCTCAAAGCACTAGAGGAGGCTAGGCAAACCATCTTTCCTATAGGCATAAGCCTAAAATGATGTTGAACTATAAAGCCCAAAGGTTTTCCTACTTTGTGAAGATAATGAAAAGTGAAGGTAGTTGACACTTATTTTTGTTTACAACTACAAGGATATGAAAGGATCCCAAAACATTTAGCACTAAGCATAGGATGATGATATTTAATCCATATGTAAGTTGCCCTTTTTAACCAACAAAGGGAACCAATATTTCAACAAAAATAGAAAATGAATAATATGGATAAACAAACAAACAAACACAACGATATCCAAAAACAGAAAATGCACAATAAAAACATAACATAAGCAATACAAACAATGAAAGCACTTACATGTCCAAAAATAAAATGATATATCTTTATTGAAAATTAATTGAATTACATTGATTCTAGCATGGATTCATCTTAACCTCAAATCTAATATACACAAGATCAAAATAAATAAAAATATATTTTTTTTATATTTAAAAAATCTAAAATTAAGATATATTTAAGATGCTTTTTTTTTATTATAAATAAATTATTATTATTATTTTCTTTAATTTTTTATATTTTTTTTAAATCATAACCACCTTTTAAATGAATTGAAACATCTATACTTGTAAATGCACTTTGATACTCTTAGTGTAAACGTTTATAAATGCATCCATGTAATCTAATATACACAAAGAAAGATAAAAAAAAATGTAATTCCTTTGATATTTAAAACATCCAAATTTAAAATATATTTAAAATGTTTTATTTTATTATAAATAAATTACTATTATTATGTTCCTTTTAAAAACTATTATTATTATCCTTGCCATTTTTAAAGTGACTTGACACATCTACATACTTTTGTATGCACTTTGCTAATGTGTAAACATTTGTAAATGCATTTAGCTACTTTGAGTGCAAAAATGACAAACATGCACATATGAAAGGGGAATCTTATTTGTATGGATAAATTTGGAAAAACTATAATTATACTCTATGTTAAGTTATTAATAAAAATGATTTCAACCTTTAATACATAAAGTGACAATCTTACAAATATGACAGTATTATGAAAACATGAATATTCAATATAAAATAATGACATTCTTTCTTAAGGATATTGCCATGCATAACCTGATTTATATAAAATAATGACATTCTTTCTTAAGGATATTGCCATGCATAACCTAAATAATGACATTCTTTCTTAAGGATATTGTCATGCATAACCTAATTTATGACATTCTTTCTTAAGGATAATGCCATGCATAACCTAATTTATGGGAGAAAATACTTTAATTTACTTTTTTTTAAGATATTTGGAAAAAAAAATCTACGGTTAATAAAACAATATATATATTTTTTATAAATAAAATAAAAATAAAAATTAACCATATAATAACAAAAAATTAAATTATTAAAAATATGTTGGATTACTGAGAGGGGGTGAATCAATAATAGAGAAATAAAATCATTTTTAACCATATAATCCAAGTGTTATATCAATGAAGCATTATCATCCAATAACTGCAGAGTAAATAAGTAATGAACAAATGAACAATCATACACATATACATTACATCAGTGTTTTACGTGGAAACCCAAATCGGGAGAAAGAGTAAATAAGCAATGAACAAATGAACAATCATACACATACACAGTACACCAGTGTTTTACGTGGAAATCCAAATCGGGAGAAAACCACAGAATTTTTTTTCTTATATGTCTTGAGGAATTACATTCATTGGAAGCACCAACTTCCTTTCTTTTCCAGCTACAACTGGAAGGAGGCTCCAACCCCCTATTTTCTCAGGCTACAACCTAAAGGAAGCTCCAACTCTCCAATTCTCTGGCTACAACTAGAAGGAGGCTACAACGCCTTATGTTCTTCGGCTACAACCGGAAGGTGGCTACAACCACCTGGCCTTGCCTCGTCCAACCGCCCTGAAGTAGAAGTAGAATGATGGAACCACTGTCACACTATCACTGTAAGATATACCATTGTAAACTTGTACCAATAAATCTAAACCATGCATCAACATGTACCTCAACCTGTAATCAACCTGTACCATAAACAAGTGCATCAACCATGCACCAACCTGTACCAAACAACTTGTAATCAACCTGTACCATAAACAAGTGCATCCAACCATGTACCAAGTATGTACCAATCATGTATCAACTACTCATCAACTATGACTCATCAATATGTATCAACATCATCAACTATACACGTCATGTATGTGCCAACTCATCAACTACTTGTCTCAACCATGTACTCAACATATACATCAACCAAAATCCCTCATCAATTTCATCGTCCAAATATGATTTGTAGCTCTATAATAGACCTAGTGTATATGATCACATTCCTGCAAACCTTCTTTAACTTTAACAACAAGAGACTAGCATTTTCATCAAACTTTTCTTTAGTCTCACATGCCTAGTTTTGGATTAGTCAACAACCCTAACTTGAAGTAATTATAACTTTGTACCTGTAATGTATAAAGATATGAAAATGATACACAATGTTCTTCAGTGTGTTTTATGTAATTCCTCTAAGTTTCACTACTTGGAACCTCTAAGAAAAGGAGTTATAGAAAAAATGACACACCTTGCTGAATTTTGTCTTATTCTAGACAACGACCTTGTAGACCATGCCCCGCATGGAATATTTGTTGAAATGATCTGAAAATGTTACACAACATACTACATACTGTACCTTAACCAACACATTTGATCTCACTGAATTTGGATATGTTATGAAGAAGTTATGACGTTTTTACCTGAAACACCTGGTTTTGACTAGTTTCAGGACTAGCCACAAACCCTATTTTCCACGGAGTGTAACTCCCAAAATACAATGACCCACAAGAGAATTTTTTTTACCACAGATTCTTGAATATGTTTTCTCAATGGCATAGCAATTTCACTATCTGAATCATTATAGAAAAAAAATTATAGCGAAAATGGTGAGATGACCTGTAAATAACATACCTTAGAAAGCACCATCAAAAGATTTTATCCTTCCTTGCATTTCGGCCTTCTTTTCTTCACTTTCCTCAGAATTTCGGCTTAGATATCCTTTGGTTACCTCAGGCACCTATAGGTATTCAATATGCTCAAGTGTGTCTAAAATGAGAGATCCTTGCCTCTTATTTATACTCTCCTAAGTAGCTTCCTTAAAAATATCTTCTAGGTCACTTGGCCCCACTTTCCTTATTTTAGGGTTAACCCACTTCTAACTTCTTCATTAAATTTATTATTGAAATAATTTGTTTTGTATTCACTTTGAATTATAATACACTCATTACTTGACTTTATTATTTACCTTTTAAAATCTCTTAAACCACTTTGACTACTTTGACCTTTTGGGGCTTCTAGATGACATATGAGGGTCCTCCAACTTTGTAAGGCCATAACTCTCAAACTGTGAGGAGTTATGTGATATTTCACATACCACCAGAAATGGCATGACATATAATATCCATATAGAATAGTATTATTTGAAAATATATCATAACTCATACCGTTACCCATCAAACAAACTTGGGTCCATTACCCAAATCTGGGGTCTCCAACTTCTCATGGCCATAACTCTCTATCCGTGAAGAGTTATGTGACGTTCCACATACCAATGGAAATGGCATGACAAGCACTATCCATCTAGGATAGTTTCCCTAACAAATTCATTGTCCTTCATCTCATTATTCCACAATTAAGCATGGGTTCTCTTACTCCGTAAAGCGTCTTCCCGTGAGGGCTTTCACCATAAGGGGACCACTTTGGAGTTCATCCATATTTACTTCTTATCAACCATGAAAAAACAATAATGAGTCATATTTACATCAAACAATCTTGGGCCCATTACCCAAACCTTTGTGCTAGAGGGCTTTCTTCAAGGGTTGACATCAATGACAACCAACCTTAATCAACAATCTCCCCCTTTGGCATTGATGGCAACACTCTGATGCAATACTGAAATCATATCACTCATGCTCCCCCTGGAACCATTCCTCTGTCCTCTACATCTGATAAATTTTCTTCTATCTTCTGCATCTGATAAATCTTCTCCCCCTAGAACCATGCCTCTGTCCTTTGCATCTGATAAATCTCTCCCCCTTTGTCATCAATGGAAAAGGTATCTTTCCATTTGGGGTTGCTCCCCCTAACTGAACTGTCCTCTTATGGTGTTTCCTCATGTACATCTAAGACATATAAGATAAGCATTCAAAAATCATGCAAAAAGAATTCATTCTGGAGTAGAAATAACTCCAAGTCTTTGGCAAAGATATTCAAAGGCTTCCTGTGGAAGTGGTTTTGTAAAAATGTCTGGCACTTGTTCTTGTGTGCCCACATACTCAACTTTGATGTTCTTTTCTGCAACTTGTTCCTGTAGAAAGTGATACTTGATTGGAATGTACTTCGTCTTGGAGTGCATCAACGATTTTTTTGAGATACTAATGACACTTGTATTATAACAATTTATTGGAATGGGCTCATCATACTCAACCTGTATATCTTTCAAAGTTTGTTTCATCCAAAGAACCTGTGTACAACATGTTGCTACTGCAATATACTCTGCCTCAACTATAGATACAGAAGTTGATGATTGTTTCTTGCTTAGACATGATACCAAACACTCACCTAAGTAGAATGTTGCTCCATTTGTGCTTTGTCGGTCATCAATACAACCTGCCCAATCTGCATCTGTGTAGGCAATAAGTGATAGATATTTTCCTTTTGAGTAGAATGCTGCTCCATTTGTGCTTTGTTGGTCATCAATACAAGCTGCCCAATCTGCATCTGTGTAGGCAATAAGTGATAGATGTTTTCCTTTTGGATACCATAATCCAAACTCTTATGTTCCTTTGAGATATCTGAAGATCCTCTTTACTGCTAATACATGTGATTATGTTAAGAACCAAATATCAATATAGCATAGAAAATCCTCAGAAAAAGTATTCAACGCCTTGAAAAAGAGATAATTTCAGATAATAAGCCTCTTCAAGGCGGCAACCTCCTTTTACCCCACTTAAATGTTCAAGTACAAGATGATTCAAAATGAAAATGTCTCCTTGGTATATATAGGAGACTAGGAGGTATAATTACAACTAATGGCCTAAAGCCGACATAAATAAAATAACATTACTAATATAATAAGGGGTAATGATCCATCTCAGAAGAGAGCTCTGCAAAAACCCTAGACCTGCCTAAGGCGGCAGATCGATCACAAGGAAAAGATTACCAGCGAGAACACCAACGAGCGCCTTTTCTCATTGGACGGCTCCTACTGCTGCAGGAGAATGGGCGCCGAGGAGGGGGGGCAACACCCCTCATACCGCAATGTCGCAGCTAATGAAAAATCGGGGACCAGAACAATACGGCCCGCCTTTGAGCCGCCACCGCAGATACGAGAGCAGATCCTAGCCAGGGAGCAAGGCCTCAAAGCGAACATGGACACAGACGTCGGAACCTCCCAACCGAAGCACCCACGAAGCTGGGAACCGGGCAAATGCATCCCATGGATGGAGAAGCCGCCGAGGTACCTCATCAGCTCAAATAGAGTGGGCGAACATACACAGTTTATGCGGGAGCATGCACTCATTGGAAAATTTTTAGGGTTATGGCCGGCTGAAAGAGACCTCAACAAGTGGATAAAGCACTGGTGGAACCCCAAAGGTGATTATGAACTTCAACTCAGCTCCAAAGGCTTCTTCACAATCATATTATACAACCTAGAGGACAAAGACAGAATCTTTGAAAATGGGCCATACTTCTTCAACTCGACAGGGTTGTTCCTTCGCTTTTGGACCGAAAGATTTAGCCCGGACAAAGAAGACTTCACTATGGCTCCGGTCTAGATACACCTGTATTCCCTACCGCAGGAGTTCTGGTTGGAAGAAATTTTAATGGGCATTGGAAACACCCTAGGGAAATATGTGAAGGTGTCAGAGGCTACCAAACAACGAAAATACACCTCATACGCCAGGATCTGTGTTTATATGAACATTTCCAAAGCACTCCCTGGCGCGGTAACCCTGGAGTACCAGGATGAGGATTGGCTGCAAACCCTGGACTATGAACATATACCTTTCAGATGCCGCAGATGTCATGAACACGACCACCTTTACCGCGATTTCCCTCTCATCAAGCAAAACATCAAAGCAACTGACACCAAGCAGACAGATGGCTTCACCACCGTTGCAACGCGAAGGAAGAATCCAGCAAAGAAGTAGCCCATGGATCCCAAACAAA
>JASDQU010104199.1:139741-151105 GCA_032191745.1 Picea mariana | reverse complement strand
TGACCATCTCAACTTAGTAGATATAGAGAATAGCAATGGCACCTTTACGTGGTCAAATTGTAGATCAAGAAACCAGCACATTGCCTGTAGATTAGACCGATTCTTGGTAACAGAGGAGATCATGGAATCAGGGGCAAACTTGGAAAGCCTGATACTACCGAAAGCAGGCTACGACCACTGGCCACTAAGTCTGCAGATGGATTTTGGGGAGCCCCCCAAATACAAGCCGTTCCGCTTCGAGAAATTCTGGCTATTACATCCAGACTTCAAAAGACTAGCCAAATCCTGGTGGGAACAAGCAGAAATCGATCATGGCTCATGTATGTACAAATTTCAGCAACGCCTAAAAAACTTCAAGCAGAGGCTAAAAATATGGAACAAAGAAAGCTTCGGAAACATCACACAAAGCATAAAGGCCATCGAAAGCAGGCTGGAGGAAATTCAAGAAATCTTCATTGCAGGATCCCGAACAACAGAGCTCATGCAGGAAGAAGAGAAGCTTCAGATGCAATTAGAGGAGCGAAGAAAGCAGGAGGAAATCTTATGGAAACAAAAATCCAGAGTGCAATGGCTTAAAGAGGGGGAAAAAAACACTAAGTTTTTCCATAAAGCCATGATGCACAGAAGGCACATCAACAGGATTGCCCACCTAGAGGACAGCCAGGGTAATATCATCAGAGAACATTCCAAAATTGAGGAAGAACTGCTTAGATACTATCAAGACCTTTTAAAAGAATCAGTCACAGACAGATCGGACGCAATCAAGAGAGTCACCGCGCACATACCAGCTTTAATAACCCCGGAACAGAATGCGGCCTTAACCCGACCCATCACCCAGGAAGAAGTCGGCCAAGCGGTCAAAGCCATGCCCGCAGGTAAAGCCCCAGGCCCGGATGGGTTTACCACGGATTTCTTCCACCACTGCTGGGATTTGATTGGAAAAGAAGTATGGGAAGTGGTAGAGGAGTCACGAACTTTAGGTCTGGTACTGCCAGCTCTCAACGCCACCTTCCTCACTCTCATTCCGAAAGAGGAGCGAGTCACCAACCCCAAACACTTCAGGCCTATAGCCCTCTGTAACGTGATCTACAAAATTATCACTAAGGTCATCGCCACCAGGCTCAAGCCCATCCTGCCCTTTGTCATCTCCAAGGAGCAGTCAGGGTACGTGGAAGGCAGGAAAATCATGGACAACGTCATCTTGGCACATGAGATCATACACTCCCTCAAAACTTCAAGAACTCCAGGTATGCTTATAAAACTCGATCTTTCCAAAGATTTCGATAGAGCCAGCTGGCAATACATCAGGGCAGTCCTAGACGCCTTTGGATTTGATTAGGGATGGACAGGCTGGGTCTTAAATCTCATCACTTTGACCTTCTTCTCCATTCTAATCAATGGTGTTCCATCCAAACCCTTTTCGCTCTCTAGAGGAATCCGACAGGGAGACCCCCTCTCCCCTTTTCTCTTCATTCTCCTAGCGGAAGGTCTAGGACGCTACCTCCGAGCTGCAGTCACCAAAGGTTCCCTCAAAGGCCTCCCCCTGCACAACATCCAGCCTGCACCTTCACACAGTCAATTCGTAGACGATACCCTCCTTTTGAACTCTCCCTTGGCCCAGGAAGATACCAAGCTCAGCTCTATTCTCTCTGATTTCTCTGAAGCCTCTGGCATGACCCTCAACCTTGACAAGTCTAAGCTTTACTTCTTTAACACTCCGGTCCCTGTGCAGAGACACATCTCAAGACTCTTAGGAATACCCAGGAGCTCCCTTCCGTCCAATTATCTAGGAGTACCTCTAACCGGGGCAGCGACCTCTTCCATTTATTGGGACAACCTCCTCCTCTCCATCTCCAACAGAATGCGCAACTGGACCTTCAGACCCCTCAATATCGCTTCTCGTTTGGTTCTCCTCAAGTCTGTCCTGCAAGCGCTGCCTACTTACCTCTTTACGACCCTGGCAGCCCCCAAGAAAGTCATCAAAGCTATTAGAACTCTGCAATGAAATTTTCTTTGGCAGGGCCTCCAACCCAAGAAGAAATGGGCTTTAGTCAACTGGGATCGGCTATGCATGCCCAAAAGTCAAGGTGGACTGGGACTCCGAGACCCTGGAAAACTAAATCAAGTGATGGGAGCCAAAATCTGGTGGAGATGGCTGAAAAATCCTTCAGCAGCTTGGGCACAACTGTGGCAACGCAAATATGCCCCCCTCACATTGGAAGACCAGTTAATTAGACACAACAACTGCATACATGGCTCCAACATATGGAACACCGCTTGGCAAAATCGCACTCTGGTTCAAAATCATGCTTTTTGGGAAATAAGAGATGGCGGAAGTGCCCTCTTCTGGCAAGATTCATGGCAGCAACTCAAACCACTGGATTCACTGGAGGAACTCGATGACCTCAAAAGAGCTCTCCACCAGCACACCCCTCTAAAAGTCAAAAATATTTGGGCAACACATACCCCGCAGCAGCAATGGCGTCGTTGGAAAACCATGCATCAAGAGCTCGGAGTTTCCGATACTCTTAATCTGCAGACCTGGCAGGCTCATGCCTCCAACAGGAAAATTTGATATAGGGAAGGATCAGACATCCTGCGTTGGGGGTACACCCCGGCTGGCGTCTTCACCATCAGGGAAGCTTACTCACTACAAGCCAACCAACAGGAACCAGAAACAGAGCACATCTGGAGCAAGGTTTGGAATCCTGCTCTCTGGCCTAAAATCTCCACCTTTCTTTGGCTAGTGGCGCATAACAGAACCTTGACCTGGGACAACCTCCATAAAAGAGGCCTTATAGGACCCTCCCGTTGTGTTCTCTGTCTACAAACGGAGGAAACCAAAGAGCACCTATTCAATGGCTGCCCTTACAGTCAACAGGTCTGGTACCTTGGGACGCAACTCATGCGTAAATCTAGCAGAAATCGGAGCTGCATCAATAGCACAATTGAAAAATGGGACAACATATCCTTCAACAACCCCATCTTAAATTGCATTTGGACCCTACTACCGGGATTCACGCTCTGGCAAATCTGGAAGGAGAGAAACAAGAGGATATTCCATTCCATATCCTCTCCACCTGAAGTCACTTGGGAGAAAGTCAAATCCCTAATAAAAGAAACAGTCCGAAGTAAGCCTTGGACTACAGCAGATCAACAATGCAGCCCCGAGGAGCTAAGTATTCTTCAGCATTGGCAACCCATAACTAGCAAACAACCTCAGCAACAACGCAACATGGGCCTACCTACCAGTCCTACCAATTGGTCTCCCCCTCCACTGCACTTCATCAAAGCCAACTTTGATGGCGCCTCCAAAGGCAACCCGGGACTGGCGGGATATGGGGTTGTCCTACGAAATTCAGAAGGGCAAATCCTTGATATGGAGGCAAGCTTTCTCGGAGAAACAACCAACAATGTGGCTGAACTAACAGGACTCCTCCGAGGACTCCAAATGGCCATTGAAAAAGGCCATCACAAGGTCATCCTAGAAGGAGATTCCCAAGTCATCATCAGGCTAGCCACTAGAATACTCCATGGATGCAACCCAGACAAGATTTCGCCAAGCTGGAGACTCCAAAGCTTGCTAGCTGACTTCACTCTTCACCTTCAACTGCACTACAGCATCATCACTTCACATGTGAAACGAGAAGCAAACAAAGTGGCAGATCACCTGACAAACGAGGCAGTGAACACGGGAGAGGAATGCTTATGCTGGGAAGGCCATGGCTCACCAGTCTCAGAGGTCCTCGCGCGGTGCCAAGGCCTGGCCAACCAAGATCTTCACTCCCCGGATGGGGTGACAGGGAGGATGACGAGGACACGTGGACGTGAGCGGGGACGCGGTGGCATGGCGCTCACCGGATCGCATCAAAAGACCATTAATTCAACATGAAGTCTCACAGACGCATTCAACAGCGGAGCCTGCTCGCACAAGGGGAGGGTACCCGCACTAAGTTACAGACTTTAATGGAGGACAGGATGGCGGTGGTTATCGTAATTAGCGTAATGCTTGGGCTCATTGTGAACATTGCAACTCCAGGCTACAGAGAGCTCTCGAGAACCCCTGTCTTGCAGCAGAATTGGCATCGCTGTGAGTTTGCTCTCGTCCGACTGGTACGGCCGCTTCGCTTGGCCACACTGTCACTCTGCATCGCCATGCCGAGAATTCGGGGGACACCACGAAGGGGGGAGGCTTGGCATGCAGCGAAGTCGCGCCGAAAGCGAAAGGAGGATTTTGAAAAGGCACTTGCAGTGGCTACCATACGACGAAGAATGCAGGGAATGGAAATTGTCGAGGAGGTGATCTCGGCCGAAGGAATAGACAGCCCCCCTGCGCACACCTTAGTCACGGTCCCAGAAAACTGGAACCCCCGCTCGCACTTTGGTTTGGACAGCACCCCAGGGATGGCAAGCGGAGCGAGCTATCAAGGCAGCATCAGCAAAGAAGAACCTTACTCTCCTTGCTATGTGGAGGAGGAAGTCCCGCCTGAACCCACCAGAGCAGATACCAAAGATAACGAGCACGGAGCGACCGCAGACAACAGCCAGACTCAGCCACCCTCAGTCGATGGAGGTTATCTCAACCTCATCTTTGATGTGAGAAATCTCCTCGAAGACCAGACCTTCCGCATCATCAGGCTGGAGCAGAGGCTAGACATGTTTTTCGCTTTTTCACTCAAGAGCTACGCCGAAGAAACAATGCCCGACATGTGCCAGAGCTTACGCATTTCCAGCGCGATGGCGGCACACTGTGGACGACGACACTCCCACTAGCTTAGAGGTTACTTGATGCTTCGACCTGGACTTTGCTTATGGTTTTGTTTTAATAGTCTATGTTTGTGGACAGTTAGCTTTCTAGATGTCTTAGTTTTAGATGAAAACATCAGACTTATGCTGCGGCCTGCTACTCCTGGTTTCCTACGGGCGGGAGTTAGCAGTGCCAATTTTGCTAATTACAGACTACTCTGCAACTATGATGCTACATGGACAGGAATGTCCAGCTGTCTCGGTTTCCTGCTCAGGCGGGACAGCTGGCATCCCTCACAGCACTGTATTTTGTCAATGTTAATATAAAAGGTTCCAACTCTTTTTTACTTAAAAAAAAAAATAAGGGGTAATGAGCCAATATTAGGGCTTAACAGATTCCTTTGGTGCTGCTTGAAATCGTGCCACCTATCCAATTGCCTACATTACATCTGGTCTGGATGCTGTCACATATAGTAGGCTGTCAATCATTGACCTGTATTGCCTCTGTTCTGTAGACTTTGAATCATCATCTTTACTCAACTTACAACTGGTTTGCATGGGAGTGATAACTGGTTTGCAATCTTCCATTCCTAATCTCTTTAGCATTTCTCTGATATACTTGGTTTGAGAAATAAAAATTCCTTGGTTTCTTTGACGTATCTAAAGTCCCAGAAAGAATGATAGTTCTCCAAGTAACAACATTTCAAATTCATTTTGCATGTCTTTTGCAAATTTCTGGCTTAACCTGTCATCATCACTACCAAAAATAATATCATCAACATAAACTTCAATTAATAAAATATTACCTTGCTTACCTTGATGTAGAGGTTGTTGTTTGCACTTCCTTTTCTGAACCCTGCCTGCTGCAGATACTTATCTAGTCTAGAGTACCATGCTCTAGGAGCCTGTTTTAGACCATACAAGGCCTTATTAAATTTACACACATAATCTGTGTTCTCTAACAACTGAAATCCTTCTGGTTGTTCAATGTAGACTTCTTCTTCAAGTTCCCCATTCAAAAAGTTGATTTTACGTCCATCTAATATACTTTAACATTTTTGGAGCATGCATAAGCTAAAAGAAAACAGATTGCTTCCATTCTGGCAACTGAGGCAAATGTCTCTTCAAAGTCGATTCCTTCAATTTGATCATATCCTTTACATACCAATCTAGCTTTGTTCCTTGTAACATGTCCATCTTCATTCAATTTATTCCTTAAAACCCATTTTGTGTCAATCACATTCTTATTTTTTGGTCTTGTAACCAATTCCCAAGTGTCATTTTTCTCTATTTGATCCAATTCTTTATCCATGGCCTTATTCCAAAATTCATCCGATCTAGGTGGATATTGGTGCCCACCCACCTTTTCCGACTGGCTCAAAACAGTTTTTTGGCAATTTTGGCAATTTACTATTTTTAGCAGGTTTTAACTTCCGGGACCATTTTGAGGGCCTAAATGAAGGTTTTTCAAGATCAAGGTTCTCAATGATAGCCAAAGGCATGATTGAGCCCCCAAAATGAATCTCCTCGACGATACCTTTCCAACGAGCTATCATATTCCTAAAACGGAGAGCGTATGCAAAAGTTACGACCCCAGGAAGTTGATGTACTAACTTACCCAAACGGGGCCCACATGACTTTTGGCACTTCATCTCCTAGGGTTAGGTTTTTGGATGTCTAGGGTTTTTGGTATTCCTGTTTATTGTAAAAAAATGCCTTCAGAGCCTCATTGTAATCATCTTTTTGCAAATGCGAGTAGCCGTCACATCTCTTCTCAGAGATAAGCTGCCACCATTCTAGCGAGTCTTTCATTCTGTATTTTTACAGTCTCTGCACATTTATTTCATTAATAGAAATCGTGTATTATTGTATCTCTGTGTTTATGGTTGCATATTTGATATATTTCTGTTATATTATTGGATATACGCGATATCTCTGTACATTTATTTATTATATCTCCGCTCTCATTTCGTGTCGAAAATAATCCGGATCATCATCCTTGTTGGCTTCTTCAAAATAGTTTGGTTCAATTGTAGATAAGAGTGCTATATGTGTTTGTTCTGGTGAACGAATTCTTCTTCTAGTCTCAACTCCTGCATCTTTGTTTCCGATAATCTGATCTGAAGGATGATTCTTCTATACTCATTTACTGGGTGTCTTTGGAGACACTTGCTGAATTTTCTCTTCTGCTTCTGTCATATTTTCTTTATTTTCCTCTTCTACTTCCTTTTCATCTTCTGCTTCTTCTTCTAAGGGTTGTTTCATTGATTCATTTTCTTCCTTTGATTATGGTCTGCCTGTTTCATCAATTGTTACATTGATGTTTTCCACAACTTTGTTCAATCTTAGATTGTAACGCTTGTATGCTTTCTTTGTACTTGAGTAACCAACAAGTACTCCTTTGTCCACATGAGAGTCAAACTTTCCCATTCTGCCATCTTCTCTTTTGATGTAGCATTTGCTTCCAAAAACTCTGAAGTGCTTCACATTTGTTGGTCTTCCTTTCCATAGATCATAGGGAGTTTTGTCAGTGTTGTTTCTGAGCATTACTCTATTTTGAATGTGAACTTATGTATGTACTACCTGTGTCCAAAAAATATTTGTCAATTTGTAATCCATTAGCATTGTTTGAGCCATTTTTTGTGTAATTATCATCCATTACGATAATGTTCCTTTGTCTTTGAATCACTCTATGAACCAATCTATGAATCCATGCTCTCATCCACTATCATATATCGATCCAAACCTGCTAAGTGTTCTTACAAATCCATCTCTATCCATACTATCCAAGACTCTACTTGTGCAATTGTCTATAATGCTAACCTATTTATCATTATACTATCAAACTGTACTTMTGCTAACTGCTTGCTTAGAATCTATCTTCTCAAACTCTACAAGTTGCTCGAAGGATGGTTCTTTGGTCTGTTAGAGCTATTGCATAGACTCCCCCTATCTAATATTCATATTAATTTGGAGTCTCTAAGTTGGATGGCTCAGAMCAATTCCTTCTCTGATGTGTATTCATCATCATCTTCATGGATAGATTCATTATCTCTTTGAACTCTAACTTCTTTCTTTCTATCTGTGGATTCATTTTTCACTACAATGCCTGAAAGTACAAACTCTTGAAATTTTTCCTTATTTACTTGCCCTTCCTTTCTTTGAGTTATTTTCCAAACCTTTCTGTATCTGACATCTTTCTTTTTCTCTGTATAATTTTCTTCATCTCGTTTTATTTCCAATCTTGCGATCTTCGGTACCTGGTCTTTGTTCACCTGTTCTTCTTGTTTTCTTATCCATACTTTCTTATATCTGATATCAGTATTCTCTTTCATGAAAGTATCGATCATGCTTCTACAATCACTGGCTATGTGTCCATAGTTATGACATTTGTAACACTCAATGTTATGTGTGGCCACATAGGCACTTCTTTCTTGAACATTTATTTTATAATCCCTGCAATATGCAACCTTATGTCCAAAGTTAGTACAATAAAAACAATGACCATAAAATAAATTTTCATACCTGGAAGTGAATGATCTTCTTTGTGGCGTAGTCCTTCTGAATTTTTGTCTTGAATGATCATAATCATGATTGAAGCTTCTTTGTGGCTTGAACATGGATGGTCCCCTTGAAGATGTATCTTTAATAGTTTTCTTAGATTCTGGTTGACCATGATTCCTTCCTTTGATTACTTCTGCATAACTCTTTCTATTTTCTTCATTCTTCTTTTCTAGCAGCCTAGAGTGTTTCTCTTCATTCTCTATAACTGATGTGGATGTTTCTGTCTCTTCAACATTCGTGTTGAGCTTGATGATTTTACTTCTCAATGTGACAACTTCTTCTTTAATCTTCTCAACCTCTTCTTCTTTCTTCATTATCTGAGACTTCATGACTTCTTCTATTCTTTTTGTAAGTCTTAAACCCGTGAAGTAAAGCAATGCATATATATTCTTAAGCAAAACAGAATTTAATCAATCGCTCATTCACATAGTACACAGAGATTTATACCGGAAACCCTTAACCGGGAAAACCTTTCTTATATTCATTATATCGAATTTCACCATTCACCACCATATATTTACAATGTTTTTAGGTATTTCGTAGATACCAAAACTCTAATCCCTTAATCCAATATTAATTTACAAAACCGCTAAAAATAGCAAAATCCGTTAAAAATAGCAAAAACCGCCTGAAAAATCGCCCGAAACTAGTACGAGGGATTGTCAGATGTAGTTTTCATATCTGACGTGCCCACACACACACATGCAAAGAATATAACACATACCCAACATTCTCCCACTTGTTGTTTTCTTTGCATCCAAGGGTCCAGGGGATTATATAGTCAACAATCCAGGGCAACAATGCCCATTGTTATTCTACACCAGGAGAAATTTTCTGTGCTCACGGACTTTGTCAATGAATCTGCAACATTCTTCAAAGTGTCAACCTTTTCCAGCAACACCTTCTTTTCCTCAACCATGTCTCTCACAAAGTGATATTGTACATCAATATGCTTTGTCTTCAAATGGTAAGTTGGGTTCTTTGCCAGGAAGATTGCACTCTGACTGTCAATATGTTGTCAGTTTTACATTAAAATTTTAACATAATGGTTGCATTTTGAGCTTAGTTTTCCCTTTCACAATGTTGAATAGCCATTTGGTTTATTGACTTTTTTCCCTTCAAGTCCACGAGTTTAGGATTTATCCTTTGGGGAACTTTGATATATCCTTCAAAGTTTAGCTTGATTCTATGAATATGATCAACAAATAAATGGTTTCATTAAACTAAATTAGTACTATTATAAAAATGGCATTTGGTGATGTGTGAAAAACGTTAATATAAAATCATTGGTGGTGGTCAAAAAGGATTTCGTCACCCAAAACTAAGTGTTACCAAAAGTAAAGGAGATACGGTGGTTATCAATCACTGCCACAAATAATAGTATATGGTGACGATAGTGAATGTCACCATTATTGTTGCAAAAATAACATATGATGATGATCAATAATTGTCACTAATACATTACATAAGCGTCATCATTTCTTTAGAAGAATAACACTTTTGGTGATGATCTTTTAAGGACTATCACCATGATCGTCACCATTTCCTTTCAATTTCAATTTTTTTTGGTGATGATCTTTTAAGGACTATCACCATGATCGTCACCATTTCCTTTCAATTTCAATTTTTTTTTAGTGAAAGTCCTTAAAGAAGCACCACCATTTTAAATCAACTCCAAAAAAGTAACAACGATACTTAAAGGACCATTTTCATCATGAAGGAATTTCAATTTTTTTTAATGATGGTCCTTAAAATCCCAACTCTATTTCTAAGCAATGAATTTATTTTTGATGAAGCTCACATAACTGAGCATCACCATTAATTCCCACAATGACGACAACCTTTAACTGTCACCATTTCTACCACCATTCAAAATAATGTAGTGACCAATTCTCACAAAAGTTATGACAATATTAATAAAACAAACACTAAAAGTTATGACAATATTACCAAAACAACCATTAAAATGATACATTTTGTAGGTGAAAAATATTATTGGTACTCTAAATGGATATTAGGTAGCGATATGAATTATTGACACATAAATATAGGGATGGTATTAAACTTTGGAAGTGAATCAAAGAAGTAAGAGTTAAAAACTTTGTGCTAAAGAAAGCATATTCAACTCCAAGGGGTTAGAGGATAATATCCATACATCTTCAAGTGATATCTAAAATTTTACAATTACAAACAATATTCTCGCAATTTAAAAAAATAACATGGTTGACTATCATAATTTCTTAGTATTTATTTAGAAGATTGAAGATAATACTAGCATTTCACATTGTGACAAACGTTTTCAATACCTGCAAGTTATGTAATCTACCAAGTGGGGAAAGGATTAAATAGAAGCCATGTATGGCAGCTGAGGTCATAGCCTTGTGAAGAGAAGGACCAAGTGATGCTTGGAGGGAAAACCCATATCTAGGATTTACAAATTCAATCTACACATCGAGACTCAATCTTTCACATATGTTGTGATCTACACAATGACAGATGTGGTAGTTGGAAATACCACCCATAGTGGATAGCTTATGCATAGGTACATAGGGCCACACTCAAAAAAATCCATAGATCTTCTTGTAATGTTTTCTATTAAACTATGTAATTGGTAACTCATTAGAGTGACCTAGGTGAGGCCCAAGATCAAACCAAATAGCTACCATTATAACCCAAGAATATATCCAATATCTCACAAGCTAGATATACCAATATTTTATGACTTAGCGAAAATGAGGCATTTGAGGAGCCTCTATCCTAGGGGGTGTCTAGCATTCTAGCCTTATTACAATGGTCCAAGTCTCATTGGGGATTTGAACTTGGTTGAAGAGAGTGCTAGACCTACCTCCCCACTACTCGAGCTATTTCCCCTCGACTATCTACTTGTAATGTTGTAAGGAGGTCCATAACCAAAAGAACACATAAAGTGACCTTCACATGGTAATGATTGAAGAAAAAAGAAACTTGCACTAAAACTCCAAGATGCCCATTTACAGTTTTTTGTTTTCAATATCAAATATCAAATAAGATGGAACAAAACCATATATATATATA
>JASDQU010104199.1:126702-139644 GCA_032191745.1 Picea mariana | reverse complement strand
CAACTATCAAATAAGATGGAACCAAAAAAACATCTAAGTTATATATGGCATCTTATTTGATATTTGATTTTGAAAACAAAAAGTGTAAATGGGCATCTTGGAGTTTTGGTGCAATTTTTTTTTCAATCTCGTTCGTATATATATATATATATATATATATAATCAAACCCCCAAAAATTTATCCCATACTTTAGGATGTACCCATAACTATTATCCAAAAGCCATGAGTGGCATGAGGCTACTACTTACAAACTGGACTTACATAAGAAGAACATGCCACAATCTATGTGGGAAGGCCACACACAATATCTCTTAGAAATAGGAAAAGGGTTTTACAAAGGTTAGTTTTCATATCATGTGGATGTCGAAAAAATAACTACATAGGTGGAGGAATTGTATTGAACACCAAAAACATTATACAAGAGAGAAGATTACATCTATTAGATTTACTATGCGAAAAAGAAAGAGCAAGCCCTTTATTTATAACACTAGGACAATGGGAAAGAGGAACAAAATTTAATAAGGAAAACTATACAACAAGGAAAAAAAAGTTTATTTTTTATTTTTTTATGTAACCTTACAATGTCAATAGTTGGCTTATAACTATGACAACTATACAATTAGATGCATACACTAACAATCTAGATGAAATTGAAGAGTACATCTGCAACGTTTGTGTTGGTGGTTGTTTATGTTATATTCCAACTTGCAGTGTTGGGTCTCTGTTGAGCACTCACTCTCCCTCTCCCCCTCAACTAAAGATTTGTGGACATGGCATATCTTGGGTTCCTCCTCATGTTTATCTATCTTCTCTTTCCTTCCTATCCACATTGCTCATGCGTGCCTTTGCCTTCATAATAGAAACACACTTGGACTTCATATAACCCTAACTTCTCTTATAAAATGTTTCTAGCGATTTTTCTAGGTATCGTGAATGGAGATTTATAAGGAAGACACACTACATGTTCATGTTCTTTGAGTTATGAGGACTATTTTTCCACTTAATACTTGTTCTCTCTGTTCATGTTCTCTTCTTCCTTATTATTATCTTCAACACTTGCAGGCATTTACTCTGTTGAAATCCTCACTTTCTTTCAAGTCTCAATTCCACTTTCTTCTCCTACACACTTGCTAGGAATTTTAATAGACGTGTCAATTTTGCATAAATATGATATTGGGGCTATGAGCTTAAAGACGTGGTTGAATCATCCTAAATATATATCTCTGTTCGTCAGACACTTTGGATTTACATAATTAGTTGTAGTAGACATTGTGTGTAATGAATTGGCATACAATCCTCAAGAGTGGATGAATTCTTTAAATTAATTAACCTGCTTTGACATGGTTTGTATCAAAATTATCAATTGTGCTCTCATTCATGTTTGCATTATATCATGGCTTCTTCTTTGGCATCCACAATTTTTGAACTCTTATATTTTTGTTAGAGTGTGGGTATGAAACTATTCTAGATTCAAATTTTGAAGATTTATAGGGGTTAATTTTTCTCCAAAGCATGAAAATGCCTACAATATTCAGGGATATAGGCCTACCCAATATTGGTATCTCAAGACTCCAATGTGTAGCAATATCATCATGAGCAAACAAAACCTAGCTACCCGAAATAACTTGTTGGTGGTCTGTAAGAGGGAAAACATCTACTCCTATTAGATGCCTCTAGGTCTTGGGCCATTAATGTGTTTCCTTACTTTCGAGGAAGAGGATCTCGTAGCCAATCAAAAGTAGTTTAGGTCATATTTCAAGACCAAAAGGTAGTTCCATTCAATCACTAGTATCCACTAGATATCTAGTATTCCATCTAATCATCACTAAGCATGCCATATAAGGGTCATGTGGTATCCATAAGATCCTAGCTTTTTGCCCCACACATGAAGCTTAGATACTAAACATTGTTGCAATTTAAACTCGTTCCCAAAAGGAAGGGTGGTTTTCTCTTTGCAGATTTTCACTATGCATGATACTAGCGAGCATGCACAATATAGACCATTTTTCATTCTACATGATGCCTATGAGCATACATGGTAAAAACTGGTAATAAATTATGTGGCAAATATACCCTCATTTGTAAAAAGAAAAAGTCATTGTACCAAAAAAACATAAGTAACCCCCTATACAAGAAGCCTATGAGCATACATGGTTAAAAAATTGTAATAAGTTCCATGGAAAATATCCCCTCACCCCTACCAAAAGCAAAAACAAAGGTCATTATAATTAAAAAAAACACATCACTAATTAACTTTAATTTAGTTGTGATAATAAGTATGAGACTCTTCTAGAGCCAAAAAGGGGACATTGAAAATGACAATTTATCGACTTTCTTTGGAACCACTCTTGATTTCACCACTGATGCTTATCTCTATTAGAACATAAGTCAAAAATTTTGAATCCTTTTTTAACTTGTTGTAATGTCCCCATTTTGGGACATTATAACATTACAACATTTCAGAGTGTTATGCCTACCCGAGCAGCCAGATAGGGGTGAAAGAGAGTTCGGGAGATATTGAGGGGTTTATTTGGGCCCGACTTGCATCGATCATCATCAAGATCCATTCTGCACAGCTGGGATTTGGTTTCGTTGCATTCCGACGATTTCCGTAATTTTGAGTTATTATGGGTCATATCTTAATTAAATTCACTAAGAAGGTCATAATGGGAATATTACTTGGAGAAACCTCTTAGTGTAATAGCTCATCGGAATTGAGAGGAAGAGCACTATAGGATAAGATGATGAGAAGTGATTTTCAGTGGCCGGAGAAGCCATCAGGATGGATAAATCACTTTTTAGAGGTAAAATGGTTAATTAATTAATTAATTAAGTGATTTAATCAAGGAATAATAAAATAAAGTAAAAGTCACTTGGAGGGAAAAGGTCAACAACGAATTAGGGTTTCGGGAAGCTATAAAGGAAGGATAAATCAACCTAATTCATTATGCATTGTTATGATTTGATGTTGAGAGTTCCCAGAGGAAGAAGAGAGTCGATCTTGTTGTTTTGTGAATTTCTGGAGGAAACCACCACCATTGATCGGTTTCAGTGTTGAGAGACACACCCTAGCCCATCGGAGATACCAGCCAGGTATTTCACCAAGCTATTTAGGAGAATCCAGTACAGTGTGTGCAGCTCATCCAGTGAGGGTGCAAGTCAGATTTAGGGTTTGAGGAGCTGCACAAGGACAGAGCTCTGATTACATTTTCCTTCCGACCCAGTTGAGATCCAGCCAGGGTGCTTAGATTGAGCTACTTCCCATCAAATTCCAACAGTGGAATCATTGAGAGCACACCATATGACCGTTTAGGGCATAGCTCTTTCAGATAGACAGTTGGGGGTTACATGCAGAGTATCAGAGTGGATTCGGGCAAATCCTTCTGATCCAGTTCCACATTTGGCAAGACGATCATTTTGAGCCCTATAGCAGCAGATTCCTTTGGTGGAATCCTTTGGAGCGCATCCAGTGTCCCATAAGGCTCGCAAACCCCCCAAGGGTCCAGATCTAGTGCCTCAGAGACCAGATCCGAGATCCGGCACTCATCCATTTCAGTCTAGAGGCCAGGGTGCTTTTTTTGGAGCAGTTTCCAGTGCATTTCGACGGTCTATTCTTCTAGACGAGTTTTCCAACTAGTAGCAATTACTGTACTTCTCCGGAATCGCATATTTTTGTCGATCTATCTGTGCATGCATCAGATCTGCTATCATCTTCTGATCATGGGTATTTTGATGTTATTTTCTTATGTTCTAGTGACGATCCACGAGATCTAGCTGACAATTATATTCTATATTTCCAGTATGCTATTGTATTTCCATGCTTGAGTCGTATAATACATGTTATTGAGCAATTGATGTTCTTTACTTCCGCATGCATCCTTATATGCTATTCAAACCAAAAATACGCAACATGCACATGCAATAACCCACATGCACATGCAATAACCATTAAGATCTCAAACATACAACTGAAATGCATCCAGAAACCCCCCAATGTATTAGATCTACAAGACAGAACATTAGATCAATAGCAAATATCTTGATCAGCGGGATCAAGGATATTACAATGGTATCAGAGCTTTAGTCCTACCAGCCTATGACTAAAGTTGATGAGTTCAGTGAGTGACCCAAAAGGCAGAAAGGATGTGGGAAGATAGATATGAGAGGTCAGAGGGCACTAGTAAGGCACCCATGGATCGAGAGGCAGCCTTCATGCAGGTAATCAATGATTTGATAGTCAGTCAACAGACCATGAAGCAGTCTTTGGCGCAGTTGGCTAATAGATTAGCTATAGTGACACCCCGGGCACACCAGCCCCACATGCAGCACAGGGGAACTCAGGGGCAAGCAGTAGACCCCAAACACCTACTCGCACATACACATCTTCGAGTAGGATTCCCAGACCATGGTTCCCTAGTTTTCAGAGGGCACCTCCAACAACAACACATCAGCCGTTAGCACAGAGGTCTCCCACTGAGGCAGAAGACATTGCGGAGTACAGGATGGAGTATGCAGTGTTGGGTCATTACTTCCATCATGACATGACACTCGTCGAGTACTATGGACTTAGGGGCATGAACCATCCTAGAGAACCTCGGAGAGGAGGACAGCAGCACCAACAGGGGCATAACATAGATTTCATCCAGAAAGTTGGTAAACTCACCATACCTTCTTTTGACGGATCGTCCAAATGCACTGCCAGAGCTGGGGTACAAAAGTTAGACATGTACTACAATCTCAACCAGATGGTCGAGACGGAGGCTAGTGACTCTTGCGCATTTGAGGGACAATTGGATGGACAAGACGATAACGCATGTCCTTCATCTTCCCCATCGGGTAATGTTGAGGATTCAACACTTCAGCATAGTGGTGACACTTGTGAGGATTCATATGTGTTGGCACTTAGACATGATGAGATTAGGAGGTTGGATGACCTGCCTATGGGTGTAGACATGGCTTCCAAGAAGTCATGTATGGAGGATGATGAGATTCCTATGATGAGCGAGCCACATTTTTCATCTTCTCAGTGACCTATGCTAGCCACGACACATGAGGATATCAGTGGCATTCCTGATATGGTGGAGGAGCCTTATGTGAGGATTGTACACCAGGGACATATGGATCTGCAAACCCAGGAGGAGAGACATGACTGGGAGACAGTTGACCTTACACATACCCACCAGTATGGGGAGAGGGAGTCACCTCTTTTGGAGATTCCATTGCTAGATCAGGTTGTGGAAATTGACAGTTTGATAGGATACTCACTTCTAGGACCAGTCCACATTGATGAGGGTGCACTCTACATGGGTTGGGATGACCATATCTCATGTCTAGACACATCTGTATGGGATCCAGGTGCAAATGACATTAGCAGAGTGAGCGCATAGGAGGATACAACTACCCATACAGGATACAGTATGATTCATATGGGGGAAGAAGTTGGTGATGGTGTGCAGTGGCATACAGGAGGACTCAGTAGCATAGTGGACAGTGGGCAATTCAGTGCCTTATATTTTGAGGAGTGTGTTGTTGGGGATTCCATTGTTGACACTAGCAGTGAGGAGCATGATGTAGGACCTCAGTGGGACTCTGATCAAGAGTCACGACACTGGATGGAACAATTGAGAGTCAACGAGGACATGATCATGGCAGACACTAGATGCATGGATGATACACATGCATTGGTGGTAGATTATTGTTGGAGGGCATCGATGGCACATGATAGTTCAGATGGGGGATTTTCCATGGATGACTTTCATACTCTCAGGGAAAGAGTAACTATGATGAGGGTCGACTACCAACAGTTGTTTATGGAAAGAGATTACCTATTGGAGGTTGGCGATATGTATTGCAGGGCCTTGAGGGAGCAAGAGTTGGAGGTGGACCGACTCACTCATGAGTTGGTGAGCACACGAGGATTCTTGGAAGGAAAACATACAACCCCTCAAGAATAAGAGTTCAAATTAGATGATCTCCTTGAGGAGGTTGGTCAGAGATACACTATATCTATCTTGACAGAGAGTCAGATATGTTCCTCAATTACATTGTTGGAGGATGTCCACAGGTCACAGGGACCACCCTTCACGAGGGGTGTTGAGACAATTGGGCACACACATACACATGAGGATTCCAGAGCCAGGGGAAGTTATGAGGACACTTCCATTAGTACACCCAGAATCCATGATGTTGCAAGTGTATACAGGATATCACATGAGTATGCAGGGGCATACAGTGATGAGTGGTAGCTCACAAAGACATACATATATGTACAGTGGGATTCATGGGGACGCATTGGATTGCAGGGAGGAGACACACTTAGTGAAGCATGGAGATTCCTCCCCCTTGCAGCAGCACATAGTTATGGGAGATCACCTTCACAGTAGCAACATCTATCTGAGTGATGATGGAGGGAGAGTGATTGACCAACAGTTTGTGGAGTTATCTATTGTTGTATATGATAGTTGGAGTTTAGACGATGATTCACCATGGGTGCTAGTGGATGAGTTTTTGGTCCAATCCTGGGGATTGACCAAAGCATATGATACTTTCCAATCCTACAGTCAATTACAGATGTTTCTATTAGCTTCTCCTGATACTTTCATCATTGGCAACAACATAGGGGGAGATAGACAGTGGCAGGGGACATGGAGAGTGGGTAGGTTGAGACCACCTGACAAGAGTGTCTTTATTGCATACAGTAGGATAGGGGTGGATCATCAGAGACAGACAGTTGAGACCTTGGGCGTGATGGTGAGCATCTTAGGCCGTGGGATAAAAGATATCTCAGAGGGTGACATAGATTCAGATTCTCATTGGGATGAGGATGGAGAACTTCCGACAATTATCAATATGACACATGAGCAGTTAGTGAGGATTGGAAGTGATGAGCTTCCAAATTTGACATGGGATCCTGGAGTCCACTGGGTCGATAGTTTGTTTCATCTTATGAGGATCCATGTGTGGAGGGTCCAGTATGGATACTTTGAGCAGACAATCATGATCAGAGTAGAGCAACATTAGCATGATGGTCCCTGTCAGAGACTAGCATGGGACCCTGGGATTACAGGGTTGGGCATTTCATTGACTGATGGAGACGAGCGGATGTTTGCAGGGGAAATTCACTTTGATTTTCCATTGAGTTTTAGTATTGGGGAGAGCACGTCACTCGCTAGTGATTCCTTGAGGTCTTGTAGTACCTCACTATGGCAGCAGCATGTTCAGTCGGTGGTGGTCATGCTGAGTTTGGTATGGTCTGGTAGGATAGATCCATTTCGGGCTGAGGCCATCTTTTATGTGCAGGAGACTCATGGTGTTGATATGTTAAAGAATTATACTCCACAGGGCATTGCAGTTCACATCCTGATATGGGATCCAGGGATTGGAGTGCTTGGTAGTTCAGCGTTTGATCGAGTTGAGTTTCGAGTAGAGTGGTTGCTTAGGGAGTTGATTGAGATTCTTTGGCCATTGATCATTCTACTCATCAAGAGCATGTGGGTGTCATGCATGGTGAGCACTTGGAGAGACCACATCTTGAGGGGAGTCTACCTTGTGTCACACATATGGATATGGGACCCCGGTATCATATGTAGTTGGATTCAGTTATTGCTTGAGGACAAGCAATATTTCGGCAGGAGAACTGTAATGTCCCCATTTTGGGACATTATAACATTACAACATTTCAGAGTGTTATGCCTACCCGAGCAGCTAGATAGGGGTGATAGAGAGTTCGGGAGATATTGAGGGGTTTATTTGGGCCCAAATTGCATCAATCATCATCGGGATCCATTCCACATAGCTGGGATTTGGTTTCGTTGCACTCTGACGATTTCCGTAATTTTGAGTTATTATGGGTCATATCTTAATTAAATTCACTAAGAAGGTCATAATTGGCATATTACTTGGAGAAACCTCTTAGTGTAATAGCTCATCGGAATCAGGAGGAAGAGCACTATAGGATAAGATGATGAGAAGTGACTTTCAGTGGCCAGAGAAGCCATCAGGATGGATAAATCACTTTTTAGAGGTAAAATGGTTAATTAATTAATTAATTAAGTGATTTAATCAAGGAATAATAAAATAAATTAAAAGTCACTTGGAGGGAAAAGGTCAACAACGAATTAGGGTTTCGGGAGGCTATAAAGGAAGGGTAAATCAACATAATTCATTATGCATTGTTATGATTTGATGTTGAGAGTTCCCAGAGGAGGAAGAGAGTCGACCTTGCTGTTTGTGGATTTCTGGAGGAAACCACCACCATTGATTAGTTTCAGTGTTGAGAGACACACCCTAGCCCATCGGAGATACCAGCTAGGTATTTCACCGAGCTATTCAGGAGAATCCAGTACAGTGTGCGCAACTCATCCAATGAGGGCGCAAGTTAGATTTAGCGTTTGAGGAGCTGCATGAGGACAAAGCTCTGATTACATTTTCCTTCCGACCCAGTTGAGATCCAGCCAAGGCGCTTAGATTGAGCTACTTCCCATCATATTTCGAAGGTAGAATCGTTCAGAGCGCGCCATCTGGCCATTTAGGGCGCAACTCTTCCAGACAGACAGTTGGGGGTTGTATGCAGAGTATCAGAGCAGATCTGGGCAAATCCTTTCGACCCAGTTCCACATTTGGCGAGACGATCATTTTGAGCCCTATAGCAGTAGATTCCGTTGGTGGAATCCTTTGGGGCGCATCCAGTGTCCCAGGAGGCGTGCAAACACCCCAGGGGTCCAAATCCAGTGCCTCAAAGACCAGATCCGAGACCCGACACTCATCCATTTCAGTCTAGAGGCTAGGGTGCTTCTATTGGAGCAGCTTCTAGCACATTCCGATGGTCTATTCTTCCGGACGAGTTTTCTAGCTGGTAGCAGTTACTGTACTTCTCCAGAATCGCATATTTTTTCCGATCTATCTGTGCATGCATCAGATCTGCTATCATCTTCTAATCACAGGTATTTTGATGTTATTTGCTTGTATTTCAGTGACGATCCACGAGATCTAGCTGATGATTATATTCTATATTTCCAGTATGCTATTGTGTTTCCATGCTTGAGTCGTATAATACATGGTATTGAGTAGTTGATGTTCTTTACTTCCGCATGCATCCTTATAAGTTATTTAAACCATAAATATGCAACATGCACATGCAATAATCAACATGCACATGCAATAACCCACATGCACATGCAATAACCATTAAGATCTCAAACATACAACTAAAACACATCCAGAACCCCCCCCAGTGTATCAGATCTGCAAGATAGAATATTAGATCAGTAGAAAATATCTTGATCAGCGGGATCAGGGATATTACACTTGTTCCTAGTTTTGTCATTTATCAATAAAATTTAGCTTTAGAATTATTATATTATACATTAATAAAATTTGTTGTTATTTTTTGATAGGGAAGGTCCATTCTAAACCGTTAATCCTGACGCTTATCCACATCGACGATTCACGGGATTTCAGGGATTTAAAGCTACAAAATGTTTAATCAAAGCACAATTCTCGTTTGAATTTCCACTTCGGAACTTTGCGCTTCGACAATCTAAGATTAAACATTTAAAAGTCCTCTTAACCCCGAAGTCATGAAGCTCTAGAGTCCTGAAGTAATAGAATATTTCTTAATAAAGTAAAGTAATCAACTGACATGTCCTATACCACCTGGCATTCTTTACACGTGGAGACACGTCGCGCTTATTTTGGGAATTTTTGGACACATAATTTGCACATTTCAGTATGACACGTGTCACCCATGTTCTCATGACACATCATCATACGTGATTTCATCCTTCCACGTCACTCCAGGAGACTGTCCTTCGGGATATCATATTATCAACGCATCCAAGAAGCTCCAAACTATCAAAGTGTCAAAATGCCAAAGCACCGAAGTGTTGAAGTATTGAAGCATCGAAGTCCTAGAGTGTCGAAGATTAAAGGTTAAGTAATAATTTATTAAGCTCAATTAAGGGTAAGTAATCACTTCACGACTATGGTCTTCGAGATAATTTTAACATTTTTTATTTCAATAGTCTCGAAGTTGCGAAGCTCCGGATTCTCGAAGTCTCAAAGCGTTGAAGGATTAAAAAACAAAGAAGTGGTTAATTAAGTAAATCTTGATTAAAGATAATTAATCACTCTATGACTTCGGCCTTCAGGACATGTTTAACATTCTCTATTCAAAGCCCCGAATGTCGAAGTGTCGAAATACTTACTTTCACTAATCATGATTATTAATGTAAATTAAATATGATTAGTGTGAAATATTTAAATAAAGTTCATTGTCGTTAGGTAATAAATTCACTAGCTTTTAGCATGATTACCCTATCATTTGGATACAAAGTGTTAAATGTAGAATTAATTAGTGTCTTAATTAGGGTTGGATAAAATATTTGAACTCTATATCATTTATGTATTCACATCCATAATTCTATCTCGTCTATGCATTCACATTCACAAGCTTTATCTTTCTTACAGGGGTGAATATCAGTAGCAAGAAGTCATGGAGCCTCGCAGGGGAGCAAGAAAGCAGGTCCAAGATCAATCTACAAAGGAATAGGGAAAGGATTCAAAATACTATATTACAAGTCAATCAAGTTAATTTGCAAGTTTTAAATGATCTCCTCATCAGGAAAAGTTTACAATATCAGAATACTCAGCAGGATGATGTAAAAGTTCAAAAGAGTTTACCATTGGTGCATAAGAAGGCTTTTAACTTTGAGTTAAATGTACATACAGAGCCTCCCAAGTTCGTAGTTGCATTATTAAAGTTGCACACTCAATACAAGGACCAAAAGAAGATAGTTGCATCTACTAGCAAAAAATGAAGAGATAATCATTGAAACAACCAACAAGCAATGAAGTTTCCAGAAGAAAGAGAGATGTTCAAATCTTTTGTAATATTTAGTTAGCCTAGTATTTAAAATATTTTCTTCTATTTTAAGATCTAGAAGTGTGGTAGTCTAACCGATTTTGGTTAAGACAAAATTGTATAAATAAACACATGTGAGATATGATCAAGGCTTTTTTGGCCTGATGTAAAGAGAGACTTTTTAATACAAATTCCTATAGGAAGACAAAGATTCTACTTCTCATTTCTTTGAATTATGTGCTTTCTATGTGTTGCTACTTTATCATAATTCATCTTCTTCACTCTATGATGTTTAAGGAATGAACGACTGCAATTTAGTAATACATCTACTGTGGTTCACTTAATTAGATGTCTATTCGGGTATAAATTTTCCTTTGTTTTGTCTGCAAGTGAAACAAGACCTATGTTTGTATAGATGTTCTCATCTTAATTAATCTTTTAGACATAAATTTCATGTTTCTTCTATTGCAAATAAGGTAAGATTTATCAACATTGGATACCTTGCTTTGTTTGTCAATTTTGTTTGCTATAATTCTACTTTCCATCTCTTAATTATTGATAAAAACTCAAAGGAAGAGATATTGCCTCTGTGTTTCTAAATTATTAGAGTATTGAAGTTTTGTTCCAAGCTGAAGGTAGAAAAACAATGTGAAAGCAAATATTTTAAATTTGGATGCTTGACATTATTCTCTGAGCCCAGAATAAATCTCGGGAACAACAATCTCCATAGAAGGTGGTGTACCCAAGTGAGGAGGGAGATGCTAGACAAATCTGATTTTTCCAAAAAACCCATTTGTCAACTTTTTCGAATTGGATATGACCTTCCCTCCCTTGTCACCCTTGTCACATAGACCACCCCCTTACACCAACTTTGTCAATTCAACCACTAGAATTATTGCTCCTAATCAGTGTTGAAAAAATCGCCGATTTTTCGCGACTTTTTGAAAAAGTCGCAACTTTTTCCCCTGGCCGACTTTTACTCCCTTAAAAGTCGCGACTTTTATGATTTTGAAAAAGTCAGGACTTTTACTAAAAGTCGATGACTTTTTCCCTAAAAGTCGCGGTTCGACCCTAAAAGTCGCTGGACGTCCAAACTCGCGGGGCATAAGGCCGAATTTTGGGGTTTTTTTTGTCATTTCTAATTTTTTGCTTGTGGAGAAGGAAGGAGAAGGGTTTGTGGTCTTCCTCAATCACTGTGGAGGCAACTTAACAACCATCATCATCACCATCAAGGATTTCTAAGTGGAGCAAGGGTTCAATTTCATTTGCCAATCGGTGTTGAATCTTCCATTCATAGGTATGTATCTAAATCCCTCAATGTTAATGTTTATTTTCCATAGATTTTTGCAAGTTTGTTTGCCTCTTTGCTTGCCTACGTTTTGTTTTTTTTTTTGGTCATTTTGCCATGATTTTCATGCCCATAATACAATGTAATGTTTTTTCTTTTATGGGACAGCAAGCTTGAGCGTTGCTGTTAATTTTTTCTCCAGCCTCTTATTGTAATTTTTCATTGCTAATAATCTAATCTAGAGGTCTGATTTTTTTTACCAATGGGCTGTTATTTTTTTTTAGTGGGGTTTAATATCGTTTTTTTGTTTTTTTGTGCCTCAGGGTTGAATTTTGAAGCTGTCAATTTCATCAAAAAATATTCCGAAGCCTTTGGATCCATTTTGGGTGTATGGGATCCTTGAAGATGGGACAAACCGACAAAAATTGAATTGCAAACTTTGTGGGGTGAACATGTCAGGAGGGATTTGCAGGTTGAAATATCATTTAGCTAAAATCCCCGGGCATGATGTTGGCGTTTGTGCTAAATCAACCCCGGAGATTATGAGAATTGTGTTTGATGCACTTGAAACAAAGGATAAAAATAAAGATGAAAAAGTAGCAAGGAAGACCAAAATTTCATTAAGAAGTTCAGGGACATCTGTCGCAGAGGGACAGGGTAGTGGGAGGGGCTCCACAAATTCAGGTATCCGGAGTCGTAGGCCTTCATCTTATTTTCCAGAATGAACCACCCCTGGAGCACAACCTTCCATCAGGTCAATGTTCAAGAAAAAGGAGAAGAAAGAAGCAGACA
>JASDQU010104199.1:107468-126682 GCA_032191745.1 Picea mariana | reverse complement strand
AAGCTAATCCCAAAAGCTCCAAAGCTAACCAAAGCTCAAGAACCTCTTCTCCATGAGAGCTCCTCTCCTTTTATAAGTTGAAGAGGATAAGGTGAGGAGGTTTGGATGATCCCACTAAATCATGAAAGCAAGGAAGATCCAAACCATTCAGATGCCACCTCACCATGGAAGTTTCTCCTTCTAGAAGATTCGAGAAAACGGTCATTTTTCCCACGTGTAAGCATTCTCGCACCTTGCCTATAGAGCAACCTATGAACCTCTTGCAACCCAGCTATGGTGCAACCTGCGAGAATTAGGCATTCTCGCACCCTGCCTATAGTGCAACCTGCGAACTTCCTATTTTACAGGGTTTTTACTAGGGAAAATGCAACTTTTTTTCTCAGGAAAAGTTCTTATCCCTTCTCTCTTCAGGAACTCAAGCCACTGACCCCTCTGAAGGCAACAGATAGGTTTACATCATTAACGGTAATAGGGATGATGAAAATAATGTGTAACACGTAATTTTGAGTTATTATGGGTCATATCTTAATTAAATTCACTAAGAAGGTCATAATGGGCATATTACTTGGAGAAACCTCTTAGTGTAATAACTCATCGGAATCGGGAGGAAGAGCATTACAGGATAAGATGATGAGAAGTGACTTTCAGTGGTTGGAGAAGCCATCAGGATGGATAAATCACTTTTTAGAGGTAAAATGGTTAATTAATTAATTAATTAAGTGATTTAATCAAGGAATAATAAAATAAATTAAAAGTCACTTGGAGGGAAAAGGTCAACAACGAATTAGGGTTTCGGGAAGCTATAAAGGAAGGGTAAAGAAACCTAATTCGATATGCTATGTTATGATTTGATGTTGAGGTATTTACAAAGGAGGAGGAAATTGACCCCCTTGTTGTTTTTTGGATTTCTGGAGGAAACCACCACCATTGATCGGTTTCGTTGTTGAGAGACACACCCTATACTATTAGAGATAAAATCCAAGTATTTCATGGTGCATTACAGTGTCCAGCTCAGTGATTGCACAACTCAGCTAGTGAGGGCACAAGTGTTTGAGAGAGGGTTTGTGTGATCTCTTGTGACAGTTCAGATTTGGCCGATTCCTTACGACCCATTAGAGAGTTAGATAGGGCGCACCTTTTGAGCCACATGTCATTGTTTTCCGACGGTGGAATATTTTGGAAAGTGGAAAACAGTCATTTAGGGCATAACTCTCGAGGAAGAACATTTGGGGTTCTAGGGGACATTCTAGGGAAGATATGAGGAATCCATTCCCACCCATTACAAAAAAGACCAGGACGATCATTTGGAGCTATACATCGTCAGATTCTGCCGGTGGAATCTGTAGGGCGAACTCATTGATCCCATGAGGTGTGCAAACCCCCAGAGGGTGACATCCAGAGCTTCAAAGGTCAGATATTCAGTCCGAAAGTCATCAGGATCATTCTAGATGCCAACGCACATCTTTTGAGACAGTTTCTAGTTCATTTTGACGGGTATCTCCATCAGGGTGAGTTTTCCAGATTCTACAGCAGTAACCGTGAGCTGCCAAACTTCTTTTTGTCGATATATTTGTGCATGCGTAGACCAACACCTATTCTTTTGGTCACGAGTATTTCTTATCTGTTATTTTGCATTCCAGTGACGATCCATGAGATCTAAATGATGATTATCATATCTACTTCCAGTCTTTATTGTATTTTCCTGCTTTTTCTAGCATTATATATATATCAGTGAGTTGTGTTGTCCTTATTTCGCATGTATTATTTTACATTGTTAAACACATAATAAACTGGAACAAACATGTAAAATCAACCGAACATATTCACCCAGTTACTCAAATGTAGTAAGAAACCCCTAGAGTATCATACTCAGTAGAAAAACCATAGTTCAACAGTAGATATCTAGATCAGCTGGATCAGGGATATTACAGTGGTATCAGACTTGGTTTTCCTGCTAGCCTAAGGGGAAAATCAGATAAGGATGTAGATACATCATTACCAACGAGTGGATTGATAGGAGCATAGATGGAGCCTACATCCATTAGATGCAGGGAGAGTTGCTACAGTTGCAAAGTGCCTTGGAAGCCAAATCACAGATGCAGGGGTAAAGGGAAGGTGCACATTGTTGAGGTGCACTATGACAACGAGGATGAGGAGATGCATGTGAATGCAACCATAGATGCCTATTTAGAGTAGTCTGATAAGGCTAGTGGCTCTTGTGCATCTGAGGGATAGTTGGATGGACAGGATGATAGTGCATATCCTTCATCTTCCCCATTAGGTAATGTTGAGGATTCAACACTTCAGCATAGTGGTGACATTTGTGAGGATTCGTATGTGTTGGAACTTAGACATGATGAGATTAGGAGGTTGGATGACCTACCTATGGGTGTAGACATGGATTTCAGGAAGTCATGTATGAAGCTGGATGATGAGCTTCCTATGATGAGAGAGACACATTTTTCATCTTCTCGGTCACCTATACTAGCCACGACACAAGAGGATATCAGTGGCATTCCTGATATGGTGGAGGAGCCTTGAGGAGTTCAAAAAGAGTAAGAAAACCAGTCGAAAGGTATATTCTACCTAACTTTCATTCTGCATTTGTGTTAACTACCACCGACAATGAGCCCAAGTTGGTCGCGGAGGTAGTCGACTCAGTAGAGGGAAAACTCTGAAAGGATGCCATGGTCAAAGATATGGAATCCTTGCACAATAATGAGACATGGGACTTAATCAAGTTACCTAGTGGAATAAATCATGGCCGTAGAAAATGGGTATTCAAGAAGAAGATGAATGTAGTAGGTCAAGTTGATAAATTCAAATCTCAACTGGTAGTGAAAGGATATTCCCAAGTCGAAGGAGTCGACTTTGATGAGATTATTTCCCCCTGTTGCAAAATTAACTTCCATTAGAGTACTAATGTCTCTGGATACAACATTTGATATGGAAATAGAATAAATATATGTGAAGACAACTTTCCTACATGGGGACCTGGAAGAATAAATCTACATAAAACAAATTGAAGGATTTGTAGTAAAGGGAAAGAAATATTTGGTGTGTGTTATCACTGAAAAATCATATGCAATATTACAAACAACAGTTAAAGAAAGACATTAATTCCAACAACAATTAGTACACCTACAACATCAAAATCCATCAAAAAAGGGCATAAAACTATATACTTGGTTCATAAATCAATGTGCGCAAATTCACCAAAGGAAGCACGCACACTGTGCACAGAATGTGCGGGCTAACACAACCCTAATTGTGCAGAATGCGCAAGAGGCACGACTGTCTACGAGAAAACCCGTGCACTTCTCATGAACGATGCATTTATGAATCTTTTCGGCCTCTCAACCACTTCCAATCCGACATCCAACGTGATTTGACACTCAGATCTGAGTGAAATCCATCTTGGAGGCTGGTCAAGGGCTAGGAAGTGCCCTAAAAGGCCCCTTGTTCACATTATGAACCAATTATATCTTTCCATGAATGGACACTATAAATATGTGCCATGGGTGTGCTAGAAAAATTATAATTTCAAGGTATTGTTATGCTGGAAGAATTCTTCTTGGAGAATCATCATTTCTCTTTGAATCATTCAAGCACTATAACAAGGGCCATTCCACTCACGTCTTGAGAGGATTGGCATTGTATTTCTTTACCATTGTTACTTTCCGTTGTATGAAGAGAAGATCTCTCTATTAGGGAACTCAAGATCCCTCCCAAGGAGGAAGAGGGGATTCATAAGTCCATGTCTTTCTCTACGATGCTAGCCTATCAATACATTGATCCATTGGTAGCTATATGATTGTCATTTTCATTTTTCATGGTTCTAGTTCTTGCAAGTTTTTCTAACATTTGTTTCCTTTTATTTTTATTTCTTTGTTTCATGTATGTTTGATTATCTAATCAACTCACAACTCTATGTCTTGTTTAGTTGAATTAACTAGGAAAATAAGTGTTGTGTTTTTGCTCACCATGTGACAAAACCAACACAATATATTGGTGACCATATTGGGGATTGTGAATCAAATTCCTCCCTATTTAAGTCTTTAGATCACTTCTTTCTAATTGTTTGTCTATGAAGGTACCAAAACCAACCTATTCTAGTCTTCCAAATTCAGAATTCAGAGCTAAGGAGAGATAATTTCATCTCGAAATTTATTTTTCTCCGTGTGATAGGAAGTGCATGGATTTCGAAATACACAGATGTGAATTATGCACACCCTACACGTTGTGTGTGTAAGAGCCTTCATAAACCCATTCATTATGCACATTTTGCACACTTGGTGCGACTGACAAAACTATAGCCTGAGAACAAGTCCAGGTTTTTTCAAATTGTAAGGGTTTTCTGATTGGTTTGAGGGCCCCTTGCCTTCATATTTTAATTTTCCGTACTTTGTAAATAAATCACACTTCAAGTAGACTCCTTTCTTACAAGAAATGTTAGCTAACATAAGAACATTGGGGTAAAAAGAATCACAATTATTCTCTTTGCTTTGTTTCCACATGGATGGCTCATTTGGCATTTAAAACTTTGAGTTAAGATTATTGCTTTTTCAAAAACAATCAAATAATTTGGGACTAGAAATCAATTTTAACCCCCAAGTATGCTCTTCCCCCACACCAAAGTGTGATCTAGGGAATCAGAAAAGGTGGTTGAAAGGAAATTTTATCTCCCTTAAAAAATCCTTAGGAGAGGGAATAACCCCTTTGGGCACCTCTTTAGTTTTGAAAATTATCTTAAATCTTTGTAAGGGTCCATACATGCCCACATGTTTACAATCTTAGGCTAGTTTCTAAAAAGATTTCTTAGTCTAGACAACACTCTAGGAAAGTTTAAAAGATCAAGTAAGGGCCCATACATGCCCACATGTCTACAATCCTAGGATACTTTCAAAAACTTTTCTAGTATAGACAACATTCTAGGGAGTTTAAAGGATCAAGTAAGGACCCATATGTCCACATTGCTAGTTCTCTAGGGATTTAAATATTCTGCAAGGTTGTACCAAAGAACTTAGTAAGCTAGGTAAGAATATTTGTAAGGACCATAGGAAGTCCACATGCTACAATCTTACACTTAACTTATTAAAAATCTTTTGCACAATTTTCACTTTCTTGCACACAAAGCCACTCATCACAAGCATAATTTATATTGGAATAGTAGATCTCGAAGTAAGCTTTATTTTTAAGTACCCATAAAGTACTTCGAAAGATCCGACTACTTCTTTAGAAATTTTCCACACCAATTTAATCCAAATGAGGTTGGTCCATGACCCCAATCTCTCATCCCACTCCATCTAAAACTTTTCTAAGAACACACTAAATTTTCCTCCACAGGAGGTGCCTAAAATAAAATTTTAGTCTAGGTAGGATCTCGGGGGTAGGCATCTAAATAACCCCCTGTTATCAGGTTCTCACATTTTGAAACAATAGAAGTTGAGAATAGGGATCCTTAAAATCCTCCAAGTCAAGTGTTCCTATACCATAAGGCAGGGAGATACCCGTGAATGGTCGAAGGTTGAGGTCCGGTTGTTCTGCGCATCCCTTCTTGAGTCACCCAACTCTTGTGAGGGTATCCATCCCGTGACCCATTTTTTAGATTGAAAATATAAATGTTTCACTTTGATCGAGGTACTTAGTGGCCAAACATAGGATATCTACCTAGGTGGCAGTTGTGGACTACAATTGCACCTTGGTCAGATTTTGTGTGGCTATTGGGAAATATCACCAGCTCTTTCGGGATATGCACCCTCTACCCCTCATTATAACTGACTACTTCAACCTTCACTAGTTCCTCTTCCAGTGGATTAAGACCCCACTGTCGAATTCTATTGGAAGGCCCAGTGCTAAATTGAGAGGAAGGACGATAGGTATTTTAGGACACACACATTTATTTTTATTCTTTTTTCCCCCACACAAAAAAAATCAACCTATCTACATGCTTGTTTATTTTATAGTTGATTTATGTATGATGATCATTTGATTACATGAAATTCTCAGTTATATTATTTTGTGAAGGTCAAAAATATAAAAAGCACTTGTTCATTTATTTCTCTCTTGCCACCATTGGCACACATTCACTTTGCTAGTTGGAACCATAGGGGAACCATAGAATCCTTGTCATTATAGACGCTTGCAGAATCTCCCTCCTATTCTAGGAGGAGTCCCTAGTCTTGCCAACTCACCAACTCCACCATCTCACACCCCAGTGAGTGTTACTATTTTGGGATCATCTTTACTTGGTTCCACATTTCTTGGGTCAAATACCCAAGGCAATCCATCTATTGGTTCTCCTTCACAAGGAGGCGGGGGTCAAACTTATTCTCAAGGAAGAAGTACAAACCCACCAAATCCCTCTCAAGGGACAGGTACACTACCTACACACACAATGCCTGGAAATAATCCTTCGCCAAATCCCCCTTTTCCATACTTGGCATCCCTTAACATTCCCAATTTAACCAAACTCATGAATGACCCCCTTTTACATGATGCCACTTGGCCCAATATGCCTACCAAATTGCCTTCATACATTCTGAAGTTTGAAGGAAAACCAGGGGAAGACCTCGCCAACCATGTTATGACCTTCCACTTATGGTACTCTTCAAACAACATCATGGATGATGCCATCCATTTGAGGTTATTTCAAATAAACCTCATTGGTTCATCATCCAAATAGTATGTGGATGAAAAATCAGGGTCCCGTGTCACCTTGAGTCATTGGCCAAGGCCTTTTTGTCCTTTTTTCAATTACCAGTTCGTCATAACAATGACTTAGAACTTCTCTCCAAGTTCAAACAAACCATTTCTATCCATATCTCCCACCACATCCATGAATGGCGTCGATGACGTAGTTTGTGTAAAGCGGAAAACACCAAAGAACAACGCCTCGATTGGTTTCTTAAATCATGTGTCTTGGTGATTACCAAAGATGTAGCATCCAATTTTCCTCAATCAGAAGAAGAAGCCATCAACAAGGACCAACAATTCAACCTCATATATGCCCAATCATGTTACTTGTACACAATCTTTCCTGATGCACCCAGACCCCTACCATTTGGCCAGGACAAACCTAGGTTTTCTCACGCTGCAGATGGGCTGATTGGTTCTATGACATGCCTCAACCCTTATGACCACCCATCACCTACTTATGGTGCAAATTAGTATCCTCAACCATATGGAGGGATGTCTTATTAACCTCCTCCAACTCACTAAAAATCATATCTTGTTATTCCCCCTCCGTCATTTGGGGGACCCCCACTGGTACCCTTGATGCATATGGTCTCTCAATTAAGTACGGGTCCACCACCAACCCCCATATATAACCCCAAAAGTAGTGGAAGTACTTCAACTTCATATACTCCATATGGATCATCTCCATAAAACGATCCATATTTTCCATTCCCTAGTCCTCCCTAGCTAGTGGATCTTCCACTAGGACAACCACATGCTCGCGTTAACTTTGTTCAACCCTCTCCCATTCAATAGGTTCATGCTTTTGAACAGTTGAATACAGAAAATCTGACCCATCAGCCGAATAATTCCAATAAGAAAGGAAAAAATTGAAACAATAATAACTCGAAACTAGTAGGAAATAACCCCCAACAAAATCGTCTCACTGAGGGCAACCAGAAACAAGGAAACCAGAACCCCCAAGGGGGAAACAATAACAATCAACCACAACAAGGGAAGAAAAACAATCTTAAAACTAACTTCTCTTGTGCCCTATGTGGTGAGTATGTGCATTATACTCACCACTTCCCCCAAATTGTCGATTACAAATGGATGAAATAATCCATGAACACACAACGCCCTCTGACACCACCTGCCCCTCAACCTCCCCCACGACATTATTTGCAACCACCACCTCCAGTTTTTTTGCAAAACCCCATTCCACACCAAGGTGTGATGAATACCCAACAAGAGATAAACTCTACCCCACCACAAATGGGGCAATATCAAACCCTAGGTCCCAACCAACCCGAAAATCCAGTCGATCACAATATCCTCCATACCAGCGAAGGAGAGATTCTTCTGCAAACACGCAACCATCAATACGAAATGCCTCCCGACTCTACCCCAACCACCTCATAAACAAATCTAGCTACAATAGGACAACCATTGATTATCCCATGTCCTAACACTGAACCAAATCCTCGTATACCTCACATACCTTTACGACATAATGTACATAACCCTCATTCTAGGGAAGCCCATAAATGTAGTTTGGTCGATCACTTAGCACAGTCTCCTACAACCATGTCTAAATTGGAGGTCCTCCAAACTTGTCCATCACAGTGAAAATTATTGCTTTTCGCCTTGGGGGCAGTCAACCCAGCTGATACTAGACTAATCACATTTGATTTAGATAGCGAAGAACCAAGCCTCCCCGCTCTGGTATCCTTTTAGATACCAGTTAATATCTAGAAAATCACAGTTCATCAGTGCATCATCGATGAAGGTGAATCCACATGCATCATGTCCAAAGTAGAATGGAAGAAACTTGTCTCACCTGATCCCGTACCATATGTCATCACCCTGAGAGTTTATGATGGTCACCCATCATCCCCTGAAGGGATCTTCCAAAATGTCCCCGTAGAACTTAGGGGAAAAACCATCCTGATTGACATTGAATTTATTGACGCCCCACTTGATTACAATATATTTTTCGGATGTAGCTACATGTATGCTATGAAGGAGGTAGTGTCTTATGTGTTTAGTACAATGATGTTCCCCCATAATGGGAAAATCGTCACCATCGACCAAATTACACATTACGAGCCTAATCATTCCACCAACATTGATAACATTCTCCCTCTTGTCCACGCTAGCTCGGATGTTTTTCCAGTCATCGACATTGGCTCTGGAATATTCAAAGACCCATCCTTGTTAGGAACTTATCATGGAGCACCACCTCTCCTAAAATCATCTATTTCAACACAAGTGTGTGTAGTTTCCTCAAATGGAAGAGATATCAGAGAAAATAACTCTCTCACCGATTCCCCTCCTCACATCAAAGTTACACCATTCAGAGATATAATACCTCAAGAGTTCCCCAAAAACACCATCGCACCACTTGTCCCGAATTTCCCCCCCTCCAAGGAAAAATACCGGATTGGGAGACAATCCCCTAAGCCATTACCCAAATCCCATTTTTCTACTCCCCACCTGGAGTCCAAGCATTCTAGGTAACTGCTACCCTCACCATTCCCACCATGGTTATCGCCATCCCTGTATGGTATCTCCATCCACCCTCTATGGTTCCTACACCATCTCTCCTTCCTTAGGCAGAGGGATTACCGATGCAGATTCCAATACATGCTCCTACCACACAAACCCCACCCCCAATTGGAGGAAACACCGCTACCACCGGGGGCAGACAAAGGAAGAATGAGCCCATAGCTCCACCCCCTCCCTGAGCTCAACCTCCTTGTGCCCTATGAGAAAGAGAAGGAAACCCCACTAACAGATGTTCTACTCTTCCCGAGTTATGCAATCTTATCTAACTCCCTAGAGTAACCCCATTGCTTTCCACTTCACCTAGTACCTCCATTGCTACTACGGAGTCCTCAACCACACACAAGAAAGGGTTACGAACCAATTTCTCTTGTGCCATATGCTCAAAACATGGCTATTACACTCATCATTTCTCAACTCCACCTCAATTCCACCAAACATTAGCTGCAGTACACCATGCATCTCTGTCAGAGCCCTCTCAGGAACTCCCTATAGATGCTCACATTACTGACATTCATTATATTTCTTTGTTAGTCCCCGAGCGAATGAGATTTCCTTGTGCTCTTTGTGACTCAATTGCTCATTTCACGTACCAGTGTCCTTTAATTGTTGAATATCGATGTTGTCACCAAAGATTTTATTCCTCTGGGGCATATTGACTGGTTCAAAAACCCTATTCCTTCCCCCGATTCTTTTGAAGAAGGAAACATGGCCAACATCTCCCCCACAGTCAAAATTGACATTTACATTAAACCAGGCATCGTAGAAGAGATCACCATTGGCGCCGCATACTCCACTAAAGAAATCATTGCTCACAAAGTTCTCTTTCAGGAATACCAGGATATTTTTTCCTGGTCATATATGGAGATACCTGGCCTCGATCCTTCTATAGTCGAACATCGAATCGACACATGGCCGGATATCGCCCCTGTGCATCAAAAGAAACGCCCCCTCCACCCATCCAAAGTTGTGGCTATCAAAGTTGAAATTGACAAATTACATGTTGTCGGGTTCATTTACCCCATTGTGTACACTTATTGGGTCTCCAACCCTATCGTCATCAAAAAAAAATAGGGAACTATTCGTGTCTGCACAGAATTTCGTGACCTCAACCATGCTTGTCCTAAAGACAACTTCCCAACCCCTTCATCGACCAAATAATCGATGATTTTTCTAGACATGAGGCACTGTCCTTTATGGATGGATTCTCTGGATACAATCAAATTCAAATGCACCTAGTAGATTAGTACAAAACCGCATTTACAACCCCTTGGGGCACTTTGCCTATCACGTCATTCCCTTTGGGCTCAAAAATGTCGGTGCTACATTCCAATGGGACATGACCTACATTTTTCATGATCTTTCTCGCATCATGCTTGCTTATTTGGACAACCTCACTGCTCGATCCAAAAAGTGAACCCAACATTTAGATGACTTACATATCATTTTTCAACAATGTCGCCAATATAATATCCGCTTGAACCCCCTCAAGTGTGTCTTCTGCATCATTGTCAGGCGCCTCCTCGGGTTCATTTTCTCCCAACACAGCATTACTTTGGACCCCCTCAAGGTCCAAGCTATCTCATAAATTCCACCACCTAGGAATTTACGCCAACTGCAGAGCCTACAAGGTAAAGCCAACTTTTTACGTCACTTTGTCCCGGACTATGCCACTCACGCACATGTTTTTCTCTGCTTATTGCGCCATAATATCCCATTTCAATGGGACGCACATGCTCAAACAACTTTTGATTATTTAAAATATGCCCTATCCAACGCCCCTTTGATTATCCCCCCAGACTATGATCGCGATTATATCCTCTACTTATCAACCTCTATTGTTTCAGTCGCAAGAGTCCTCGTCCAATTAGGGGATGATGGGCGTGAACATGTGATTTAATACATTAGTAAAAACCTTTTAGGACCATCCTTGAAATATAATCATGATGAAAAACTCACGTTAGCAGTTGTCCTCACAGTACAAAAACTGCGGCACTACATTCTCCTTCAAACTACCAAGGTCATGGCCAATTCCAACCCCATGCAGTACTTTCTCAGCCAGCGACATATCAACAGAAAATTTGCACATTGGATCGTTATCCTTCAAGAATACGATATATAGTTCTCCACTCCCAAAAGCAAGAAATCTCTCATCCTAGCCGAACTCATTGCAGTTTTTCCCTCAGACACCAAAGCTTCCCCCATTAATGAATATTTCCCCGATGAAGACCTCTTCTTCATCTCCTCAGATGACCCCTAGTATGGCGACCTTCTTGTCTACCTTCGTACACAAAAATTAGTGTCTCACCTCTCTATAGATGATCATCGATGCATTCACCATCACTCTCCTCGATACCTCCTCATCTCAGACATTATTTATCGACGCAGGGTCGATACCATCCTTCGGTGATGTCTTACCATCGATGAATCCGACACAGTCTTGAATGATTGCCATAGCAGCGCTTGTGGTGGTCACCTCTCGGCTATGTCTATAGCCCAAAAAATCATTCGACCATGATACTTCTGACCCACTTTGTTTCATGACTACATCCATGTTGTGAAGTGATGCGATAAATGATAGCTTTATGCAAACATAGCACGAGCTCGACCAGCTCTTCTACACCCAATCATCACGGTCGCCCCCTTTTGTAAATGGGGCATATAATTCATGACTTTCCATCCTCCATCCAATAATGGACACAAGTACATTGTGGTGGCAATGGATTATTTTACCAAATGGGCCAAATCCATGCCCACATTTAACAACACTGTTGACACAACAACGCATTTTTTCCTTAACCATGTCATTACCCATTTCGGAGTCCTGCAACGGTTAATTTCCGATCATGGTAAACACTTTAAGAATGATATCTTTGTAGAAATCTCCTCAAAGTTAGGATTCACCCATGAATTTTCCTCCCCATACTACCCTCAGTCTAACGGGCAAGTCGAGGTTGTCAATAAAGTCCTCAAAACCATGCTACAATGCACCGTTAACAAACATAAGACCAACTGGCATCATATGTTGTTTTCTGCCTTATGGGCCTATCACACGGCAGTCAAAACTGCCACCGATTTTACACCGTTCCACCTCGTCCACGAGATCAAAGACACACTCCCTATTGAGTGTGAAATCCCCACATTACGCATTTCCATATACCTCCTACCTGACACTGCTCCAATGGAGCAACGACTGCTGACCTTAGAGTCCCTTGATGAAGATCGTCGATCTTCATTACAGCACAACAAGGAAGCTAAAAAATGATCCAAAGCCACCTTTGACCACCATGTCAACCTTCGCTCATTCAACGAAGGTGATCTCATGTTAGCCTACGATATCTCCCACGACACTCTCGGCCATGGTAAATTCAAGTCATTATGGCGTGGCCCCTTCATCATCCAACATTGCCTCACTAAAGGCACCTACATCTTGGCCTCTTTAGAAGGTTCCTCCCTCAAAGAACCCATAATAGGGTTGTACTTGAAGAAGTTTTATGCCTAAGCATAGCCCCCCTACCTTAGGTCTCTCCTTATACACATTTGTAGAGTTTTTAGTCTTCTTTTTACATCATCCACCACTTTTCATGTCTCATCTATCACATGTGTTGTTGACAGATGTATCATCCATCATCCTACCACCTTGGTTACGATGATGGTGCCAACTATTGGACCTAGAATCTCAATTTAGTTGCTTGGGCCCTCTATACCCCCTCACATGTGATACTCCATTCCAGTGGCATATGCCTAGGTCCGGCCACCAAATACCAAGTTGAATATGATGATGTCATTAATCTCCTCGTCGAGGCCAGTCACCACCACATTCGTCACCTTAGTGTTTTGTTATATTCCCATCTTGTCGTCCTACAGCTCAACAATGTGTATCATGTTCACGATCATTGTCTCTTCCGCAAATACCTACAAGTTAGACTCCTATCTCGTAACTTTGATTCTATTACATTTTCACATATTCCTAGGAACCTCAATCAAGTAGCAGATCACATGGCTAACCTAGTATTGGATTGGCATTTATCACATTAAAAACATCATATACATAACATGATATATCTATCATAGATAGAAAAAGACATCACAACCATAAACACAAAATACAGAGACAAGAATGATCATCAATATATCCACTATATATATAAAAAAGATCATCATTGTTTACAAAAAATATATATACACATCTACCCGTAGGCTCATAAGTCTCATCATCACTATGATTACAAAAATTGGGTATCAACTACCCTATACAAAATCGGGCTCACAAAACCGTACATATCAGCTCGACACTCATGGTGCCCCTAGAGCTCCCCCCCCCAAGTCCCTTGTCATCTGAAGGTACCCCACTAGCTGGGGGCACTCCAGCTCCAGGAGGAAATCAACCCTTCATAGCTTCCCCCGCCACCACTGCCCTGCGGATCAGTGCCCACCACTATGTTGGTACTCCTACACACTGGTCCAATACCTCGTCATCCTGGATATGAGCCCATACGTCCTCTAGAACCCCATGTAGGACTCGCTTGAATTGGTGATGCAGATCCTCTAATATGGTTGCAGCATCCCCCTGTGGCTCTCTCGATATTCCTACACCAGCATAATCTCGTCGACGCCTCTGCTAGCTCCCGTTGAGCCAACTCCTAGACAACCTAAGCCTCCCGAACCTGGGGTCCAACATCTGCAAAACAACCCAGATATAGTGTCAACATCCATACACATTTCCGATCAACGCTATCTACCAAAATCAAAAAGACAGATAACACCCATACCTCTCTGATCCCAGTCCTCCCTAGAAGGTAGCATTGTGTCTGGATCATGTTTGCAGTCCATACCAACGTATGGAAACTGTAAAATAACTTGTGGAATTTCCTGCCACACTCGAGAAACTGTGGTCGTAAAGTAATGGCCACCCTCCCCCCAACCATGTCGGGCCAAAACATGCACCCACCGCATCAACCGAGGCTCTCTCCGTGACGTTGACACCAATAAAACCTGAGGGCGCAATAGTGGCACCCTCTCCAAGAACCACGCAACCAAAATGACCAAAAAGAAAATTCACCGAAATCGGCATGTTGACACCGGTTCAGCTGGGACACCATCTAGGTCTGCATCAGCACATCCCATGCAAACAACTCACCATCCAAAACCTCGTCGACCACTCTCAACTACCCACCTATGATCCGGTGAGTGGCTAAGGATCCATAAATCCTCACCACAACGGTCTCTATGCACTTTGTCAACAGGTCATCCAGGGCCTCAATCCGCACTACTGAGCCCAACATAGGGTTCAGACTTGAACAATGTCGCATCGTGATAGTATCTACCATATCCCTCCCTGAAAGATTGGGATCAGTCGCTAATTCCATCCCCTAGAATGGGAGTCCTGTTAGAAAATATATGTCCTCTGTTGCAGAGAACGTCAACTGCTCACCCTGTACCACATTTGAATCAGAAACTACAGTAGGAACGCATGTTATCGTAGCAACGTACAATCAAAGAACTTCAGCAAACCACAGGTTGCCAAGTGTCTGTGCATTATTGGTTTCTCTCTCACAGCCTACCTCAAACGGTCCCAGTATCGCTCTCGCCAGTGGACCGACATCGTCACCAACTCTGTTGATCACTTGCATTCACCCAGAAACACCAGATGAGCTACCTCATACATCAAAAAATAATAAAAATAAAAAATAGCATACATCCATGAGCTAACGCAAAGTGTACATCTTTATCCAATACAGTCGCGCATCTGTGCGTGATTGTTAACCATACATATGCGCACTAATGCGCAACTGTCACACCCATAGCCACGCATAAGTGCACAATCATTTGTCTGACAAGAGTGCATCCAATGTGTGCATGTATGCCTATCGCATGCGCCCATATGTTTGGTTGTGATCCTCATAGCCACACACTATGCGCAGGTTTCCCCATAATAGTCGTGCACTCACGAATGCATGACTGTTTGAGATAAACTCGCACATACTGTGCGGGAAATAGACTCCTACCCACGCACCCATGTGCGGGTATTCACCTTTTTCCCGTGCACTATTGGGAACCTACCCTTAAAAAAACCATGTACGGTCCTCCGTACAACCCCTAACTACCCTCCCTCAAATTCACAAAGTACGAAATGATAAGGCCACTAACATATCTCTCGCAACCGCCTGATCGGTAGCCCCAATCTCCCATAATATTCCAAATCACTTCATTGCACTCTCACCATATCACCAATAGTATCGGTGCAAATGAGGTGTCATTATGGTCCCACCATCCATATATAAGCCCTTTTCCCAACTTCCACATTATGCTACAAGAGCCCAGAGCCTTCGTTTTCTTAACCGTTCCTGACCACAACATCCTAATCAAGCCATCTATGCATTCATATTCCCTGGGTTATCATCTGCACTTCTTCCTTGAGGAGCATTTTTTTTACACCACGTTCATGTACGCATGCTCACTTTCAGTTTTATCAAATAGTTATTATATGTTATTTATCATCATATATTGTTCACGTCGGGTATTTGTCTTTTTATGTGCAGGTACTTGTTAAACAATCTTACAGCCCCTTCAGGTATATGCTTGACACTGGCATGTAATTACTCCCTCTATAAACAATTGCATACCCCAGTCACACCCTCTGACATTTGCCTTTAGGGTCCCTACATCCATATTTGCAGTACCTTTACCTCTACCACATTTTGGTACTGTCAATCGATAGCACTCTCCCCCACATGAGTTGTCCCATTCATAGCTCCCCTTGGAAATTTGACACTCATGCTATTTTCACCCCCTAGGATTGGGAGTCCCGATATTTTTTTCACTTTCGAGAATGAACCCCATACTTCTTCTTAACATATTGCTAACTTTCCCAATGGACTCTTGGGTCATAAACTCCTACACTTGGTTATGTTGACTGTGCCCCCACAATTCCATTATCCATCCATCTCATCCACCATCAGTTTTCCCATCTACAGATTGTCCTCCATCCATTTACCTAATAAAGAAACCCACCCATGGGGCCCCCACACTCCACCAGTTCTCTTTCACAAACTTGTTCCCTAAACAGGCCAAGCCATCTTTCACCAGGGCACCTGTTTCTGTATTTGTATACTCAACCCACATTATTCTGTATTCATTTGGTAATTGTATAGAGCCCTTGTTTTCAGCATATACATAGCTTTTTAATCATCATCCCCGATGATTGTCTTTTACCTGACAGCATAACCTATGTCTCCCTTGGTTGGGGAATCCACCCTTTTTCATATAGCCATCGTTGAAAAACCCTGAGTATCCAAAATCCATGTAACCACGATCTCTGAGTTTTCCCACTTTTTCAGCCTCCAACACAGTTTAACCCCATGTTTAGTTGTCCCCCTGACACTAGATCCAATTTTACAGTTTCTTCCAATCATCCTTCAAAATCCCAACCAAGGGTAGTCCTGAGTCCCATAGTGTCTTGACTTCGTCCATGTTACCCGTCAGTACCTGATATCACCTATTACTCATTGGATTTCAAGAAGTCCCTTGCTTCTTAATGTCGTGTCTCCCTTCCTGTCGACATCAACACAGTTTCCAGAAGGGTGAAAATATCTTGACTCTCATTACCTTTTTAATGAGGAGTCTCGGAAGAAACAGAGAGAATCATCATCACTTTCTAATTCTATTGACCCACATAACATTCGACTTCAGAAAATTCTCATGTTAAGGTGGGTATTACTATGCGATCGTTGCAGTTTTCCATACCAGTCGAAGACCTCTGAATTTGCTAGGCCATCAATGCCTAGAAGTCATTGACACTTATTACCATCATCCAATACTTGATTCATAACTAGTTCACCATTTCAGAACAATTTTTTTCCATTATCAATTTCCCCTGAGGGCGCTGGAGCTATCTACATCATCATACACCTTCAGTTACAATCCCACATTTTGGTTTCCTGACATGAGCATGGGGCATGCCCATCTCGTTTGTATACATATTTTATTTTCTTCCTAGAGAAAGGTTTGGTTCCCACAGTTTTCCCTCCCCCTCCGGTGGATCACTCTTGTATTTCCTCTCTTCACTCTTCCTCACAATGGCACCATCAACAAAAGAAACATTGATGTATTTATGTTATACGTATGCTCCTAACCTCACACATCAGGGGGCATCTGTTATCACTGAAAAATCGTCCGCAACATTACAAACAATGGTTAAAGAAAGACATCAGTTCCATCAACAATTAGTGCACCTACAACATCAAACTCCATTAAAAAGGGGCATAAAACTATATACTTGGTTCATAAATCAATGTGCGCAAATTCACCAAAGGAAGCACAGGCACTATTTGCGAAATGCGCGGGCTAACACGACCCTTATTGTGAATTGTGCATAGAATGCATGATTGTCTATGAGAAAACCCGCACACTTCTCATGAACGACACATTTATGAATCTTTTCAGCCTCTCAACCACTTCTAGTCCTACCTCCAACACGATTTGACACTCAAATCTGAGATAAATCTAGCTTGGAGGCTAGTCAAGGGCTAGGAAGTGCCTTAAAAGGCCCCTTGTTCACATTATGAACCAGTTATATCTTGCCATGAATCGACACTATAAATATGTGCCATGGGTGTGCTATAAAAATAAGAATTTCAAGGTATTGTTATGCTGCAAGAATTCTTCTTGGAGAATCCTCATTTCTCTTTGAATCATTCAAGTACTATAGCAAGGGCCATTCCACTCACCTCTTGAGAGAATTGGCATTGTATTTCTTCACCATTTTTACTTGTCATTGTATGAAGAGAAAATCTCTCTATTAGGGAACTCAAGAGCCCTCCCAAGGAGGAAGAGGGGATTCATAAGTCCCTTCCTTTCTCTACAATGCCAGCCTATCAATACAGTGATCCACTGGTAGTTATATGATTGTCATTTTCATTTTTCATGGTTCTAGTTCTTGCAAGTTTTTCTAACATTTGTTTCCTTTTATTTTTATTTCCTTGTTTCATGTATGTTTGATTATCTAATCAACTCATAACTCTTTGTCTTGTTTAGCTGACTTAACTAGGCAAGTATGTGTTATGTTTTTTCTCACCCATGTGACAAAACCAACACAACAGTGTGCAAAATGAAAAGATCCATTTATGGTCTAAAGAAATCACCAATGATATGGTACCAAAAGTTCAACAAATACATCCTTAGTTTGGGGTTTGTGAAAAGCAAAGTTCATCTCCAAAGAAGAAGGTGGGCATTTCATATATGTAGCATTGAATTTCGACGACATGTTGTTGATTGGAAACAACATGGATGCAATAAAGGAGGTGACGAATCAGTTATCCTCCAAGTTCGACATGAAGGATCCTAGTGCAGGAAAATTCATTCTGGGAATGGACATTAAGAGAGAACGAGCATCTAGAAAGCTCTGGTTGAACCAGACAAAGTACATTGAAACAATTTTGAAACATTTCAACATGCAAGATTGCAAACCTATGAAGGTGCCAATTCATGTGGGAGCAAGGCTAATTGATGAACAATGTCCAAAGACAAAGAAATAAATAGAGGACATGGCAGGTGTTCCCTATGCAAGTGTTGTTGGTAGTCTAATGTATGTGATGGTCTGCACTCAACTAGACATTTCCCATGCAGTGGGAATGTTCAAAATATACATGTCGATACCTAGTAAGGAGCATTGGATAGTTGTCAAGAGATTATTCGAGTATTTTTGTGAAACAAAATATTATTATATATGCTACCAAGGAAAAACTAGAGGTGAAAGTGATCAGGAGATCATGTCCTAAGTGAAGAAAATGCTCAAAATTGAAATTTCTCAGAAAGGGTTGAAGTCAGAACGACTGGATAGGTCTCGTCGATACGATCCTGTTGCCGTGAACGGCACGCAAAACCGACTATGCATGTGAAAGATATTCAAGTTTGAATATCCCTTATGTCATTAGAAAAAAAAATAAAATGTTTATAATGAAATAATAAAA